>OY735275.1:8082936-8106838 GCA_963457715.1 Argyresthia albistria | reverse complement strand
AAACAAACAAACATTTACATACAGGCACATACATTGCTTCTGGTCCCACACTAGGATAACCTGTGTCGTGGGAACCAGAAACAGCGCCTTCACAAACGTGTAAACAACCAAGTCCTGGGGTTTTTTTGTCCCCAGCCAGGATTTGAACCCGGAACCTGTCGCATGGTATGCATATGCGCAACCGCTGCGCTACACACACAAGCGTACCGCAAATGAAGGAGTGGGGTGCGTCATTTCAGATTGAAATAGGTCTTGAGACGTTTGGTTTGCTGGAAGAAATCTCTTGTTAGAGATAAGGTCGACTTGGTACTTGGTCTGTCTATTATAAGTTATCTATTTGTGTCTGTGTACAATAAAGAAATTACGAAATGTTTTTATACGCGTGAAGTCTCTGTTTCTAGTTCTCACGTTAGGATATCCAAGCGTCCAAGGCTACAAGCAATTTGAGTCATCAGCGCGGTGGCAGTGCGTCTTCAATGCTTGATGTTGCGTGACAGGTGGCCGGCCCTTCGCCGCAGTGTCGAAGTAAATACAATAAAATAATGTCCTTTTCCTTGTGCCCGTGCCCCCAGGTGGAGGTGATAGACGTGCGCAAGCAGAGCACGCTGCGCATGCCCCTCGGCGAGTTTGTCGAGTACATGGAGACGCCGGCGGCGGCGCGCGGCGATCGCGTGCTCAATGTCATCAGCCTCGAGTTCTCCGACACCAGGTAATTGCGCTAGTGTGTAATGTTCAATAGCAAGTAGTTCAGTGAGGCGCCGCAAGATGCCGCCACTGTAGTGTGCAGTAGTAGTTCAGCTGGGTGCCGACAGATGTCGCTAGCGCACTGCGAGAAACTGGTTTTAAAAGGGAACACTAGAAGTCGTCGGCATCTTCATAGAAATCTACATTGCTCAATTTAGTGTTCGCCGAAGACGAGGCGCGTAGACGATCAAATAGTTGGAATAGGTACGCCACAAGACGGATGCCCGCCTAGAAGCAGGCCTACACGGAGATGGCGGGACGACCTCGACAAGTTTCTGCCGGGGTAGCCGGTGTGGGAAGGGTGGACGAAGGACGCGGAGGCCTTTGCCCGGCAATGGCTTTACCATAATGGCTACATAAATTTAAAAAAACGCCACTAGATGTCGCTAGTGTGCTCAAGTCTTATTTTACAGGAATCTGCGTTATCATTTCTACAAACAAGTAGTTTCAACAGTCTAGATGTCGCTACTGCAATATAGTGGTGATTCCCCCTGTGTAATAAAGATTTTGTTCTCCAGCATGGCGGCGCTAGTGGAGCCCCCGCTGACAGCGCGCCAGCTGGACTGGGCGGAGTGCGTGTGGCCCGCGGAGGCGCGCCCCCCCCGCCCCGCCGTGCAGCGCTACTGCCTCATGTCGGCTGCTGGCAGCTATACCGACTGGCATGTGGATTTCGGCGGGACTGCTGTGTGGTATCACCTGCTTCATGGGAAAAAGGTAATTAAATATGCATTTGATTAGTCTAGTTTGAAAACCCGACCCAAAGGTTGACTTATTTATTGCCAAACTGTAGCTGATTGTGGAACAAAATGTAGCCTATAACACCCGGACTGTAATAACGAATTGATGGCCACCCCGTTCGTTAAAATCGGCTAAGTAGTTTATTTTCTATGGTGGGACAAACGTAAACACAAACATACATGCTTGCGTGTGGCAAATCGCACTCAGTTGTTTTCGGCGTCATTGTTTTCACGCGTACCGAGAGCCGAGCGACAACCATGTGACAAAGATCGACTGGCGCGTATAGCCGGCCGTAGATACCTACTCAGCGAAATGAAACCCCCCTGGTTATACCGACTGGCATGTCGTGGCGGGACCTCTGTGTGGTATCACCATCAACCAGTAGTTTAGGCTCTAGTTATCCAATGCTGTGTTATCGTTGTCCAACAGACATTCTACCTGGCTCCACCCACCGCGACTAACCTGGCTCTGTATCAGCAGTGGAGCGCATCCAACAATCAGAACGAACGGTTCTTTGGCGATATGGTGAGTGTGGTCCAATCACCGTCATTGTTAGGGACAGGGGTATGTTCTCGCGAATTCGAATTACGGATATCGTAAAGTAAAGTACAATAAAGACTGTAATAATAAAAATTATCGTCATCGAGCTACATCGGCTATAACTGTGTATAGTCCATTCCTCCATAAGTGGCGAATCTCAATAACAAACCATAAAATCTGACATTTGTAGTGAAGGGAATAAGTGAATGTGATCCGATAGAAGTGAATGTTGAATGAACGAAATTTATTCGGTTCGGTTGCCAAATCGGCGGCCGGCGCCGGCTGCGGAGGCACGTCCTTTTAATTACCGATATGAAAATACTATGAAAGAGTTTACAATTGATTTTATTGATTTCACAAACAATTTTATAATAATTATTCGAAATAATGTTTAAAAAGCTATCTAAATTGAATTTCTACTATTAAACATGAAATGAAACAAAACCGACTTCGTCTTCTGAAATCTTTGATTTGCATGAGATATTTTCTTCTCCAGACCATTAAATCTGGTCGATCCAAGAGAATACTTTTTCTCGACCTTTTTGAAAATCTGAAATTGAGCTTTTTTAAGATTTTAAAAAGAGTCGTTCTTTTAAATGATGGCAGATCCTCGTCGTCATTAATGTTTTTTAGTAATTTGTCGACGGTCGGGAACTCATTGTTGAAATACAATTGATGAACTTTTCTTCGTATAGCCGAAAGTGTGAACTCGTCCAGATTATTCACGATCTCGAATTTTGGAGTGGATCTTTCTGGTGATAAGAATTTCCCGTTCGTTCTATATTCATTGAGGATACGTTGCACTGTTCGCACGGAAATGCCAGCAATTTCAGCTGTTTTGCTCGTAATTTCGGTTTTGACTGGATATGTCGGGTATGTTTTTTCAACATATTTATATATGTTAATCACAATCATTTTCTCATTGGATCCCATATCACCCCTTTTTCGTTTCTTCATGGGGGAGCTGAGAAACATCACGTCACTTGGTTTCCGTTTTCTGGAATGGGAAGGCCCAGGAGTAGGCTCGGAATCACTCATTATGGATTTCACTCAAATGGACTCGACAAGATGTCGTGAAACAAAATGGCTGCCAAGCATTTTTCGAATTCGAATACAAATACGTAAGTACCTACACAATATGTGTGCTCTTCCTTGATGTATGTTAGGCAACATAATTCATTATGGCAACACTATTTTCGGACTTGTCAACTGTCAAACAGTGTTCTCAGGTCCGAATAATGCCATCATCGATTACTTCTGCGCAAGGCGCTGCCGTTCCGAGTCCTTTAGCTATACAAAACGATGGTCTCGTAAACGCTGTCGTAAATTTTGGCGTTTGTAGATGTAGACTCATAACGGAACGCACCTGCTGTCAACACTTGTCAAATTTCGTTCAATTTCGTTCCATCATTCACATTTCCCCATCACTAAAAACGAAATGTCAAACCAATTGTGTATTTTTTCTCGTAATTAGAATTTTGGGAAATAATGTTATTTCTAAGCCGAATTTTGTCAAGTTTTTAGTGAAATTTAGTGTATTTATGTTTAAAGTAGTCTCTGTAAGTGATTGTGAAAACCGTCATCAAGTGATTCTTGTGAAATATCGAGTTTTGTGATCATGTGATCTTTGTTTACCTCATACGCGACTTAAGGATGAATAGAGTATAATTATCCCAACACTGAAATTTCTTTATAGACCTCCACGATACAGGTTATACCTAGTGTGTGGGTCATAAGCATAATACTAAACTGTGTATCATTTGTTTTGGTAAATAAATAAATAATAATAATAATAATAATAATAATAATAATCCCAGGTGGAGTGGTACGGCACAGCTGAGCTGACTGCAGGAGAAACCCTCATGATCCCGTCAGGCTGGATCCACGCAGTCATGACGTCACGCGACGCGCTCGTCTTAGGGGGCAACCTACTACACGCGTACGCGCTTGAGATGCAGCTGCAGTGAGTTTTGGATTTTACTGTGTGTGGTGTAGAGTTGAGAATCAAGTGCAAGCACACTGTAGAGTTAGACACACCGATATACAGATACCTACGTTGCGTAACGCCTTTTTCTATGCGATGTGGCAGAGACACAACAGTGCCGGCTTTCACCTGTTATCCAATACTCCACGTTTGCGTCAAGGGTAGCTAACTCATCGCCACAGCTTCGGAGAAAAAGAGAAATAATAGAAAAAAACAAACAGGGCATCACGCCTTTTTCTCAAACAGAGTGGCAGAGGCACTTTTGTGCCCACTTTTAGCCTCAACACTTTTCACTGTCCACTCAAAGAAATTATTATCATCATCGGCAGCTTGTTTCCGCCCACTGCCAAACAAACAAACCTTTCTGTGCCAACTTATCCGGTCCTGTGCCAATCGAATCCAGGTCTTCCCCGCAAATAGCGTAGCGTAATGTCTTCGACCCATCTGCTGCCGGTCGACCCACGCTTCTCTTTCGTTCTCAAAGAAAGAGAAATTAATGGCACCTCGTCATTGAATCGCAGGATCTACGAGATCGAGCGTCGCGTGGAGACGCCAGTGATGTTCCGCTACCCGCTGTTCGAGAGCATGCACTGGTACGCAGGCGCGCACCTGCTCACCGTACTGCGGAGACACAACGAGGAGTCGCAGGTACGCTCATATGTCGAGTTTGAGGTCACACAATGAGGAGTCGCAGGTACGCTCATATGTCGAGGTTGAGTTCACACGAGGAGTCGCAGGTACGCTCATATGTCGAGGTTGAGTTCACACGAGGAGTCGCAGGTCATATGTCGAGGTTGAGGTCACTACTGCAATTTGCTAATCAAACGACCTGCTCATGTTTTGGGTTTGAGGTCACCACTGGAATTGGCTATCTAATCCGCTACCCGCTGTTCGAAAGCATGCACTGGTACGCGGGCGCGCACCTGCTCACCGTACTGCCGAGACACAACAAGGAGTCGCAGGTACGCTCAGACAGCCTGCTAATATGTCGTCGCCACTGTAATTTGTTATTTCTATCGGTTATCGGTTTTTACATCACAGTGTATCCCAGGCCCCAGTGTGGGAGCAGAAACCATTTATGTGCAAAACTTCGGTGATCCAAAAAAATTGTCAAGAAGTAGGTTGAAAGTCGCTGGCCGTGGACTTTGGCGCTAGTAGATAAGTAACCTGTATAACTGTTGTTGCGTACAGGACGAAGACTACATGGCAGCCGAGGCTGGGGTGATACCGCCGGCGCCCGCGCTGCCGCCGCTGCTGCTGCGCGGCATCAAGATCCTCGCGAATGCGCTGAAAGAGTGGCACGCGCTCAAACCGGTAAGTGAGCTACATCAGAAGGTTGCGTGTTCAAATCACGACGGGGTCACCAATGTAACGGGTGGCTAGTGAGAATGAATAGTCTTTACAAATAAAAAAATATTCATACTCATTTAATCTAATCTGGGTGCACGGCAGTGCACCACCAAGTCGAGCAAGCACAGCCGTACCATCCTTTTCTCGAAGCAATTCAGGCCATATTCGACCCCCCTAAAACTTCGTTGTGGATAAAACAAGAAGCCTGATTTTTCTGTTACTAATTAGGCCTTATATCAACACGATATATTAAATTTTTTATTCAATTTGAACCAGTAGTTTAAGAATTGTAACATGTCAAAGTTTCCTCATTTTGTCACTGACTGACTGACCGATCATCAAAACTCCCAGGCACTTCTAGCAGACATAGAACCTTCAAATTTGGGATATAAATAGTAATTAGTATTCTTATCAAGGGAAAACTTAAACATTTCAAGCTTATGTATAGTTTTCCAGAAAACCCATCTGCATCAATAACTTTGTAATCTTATATAAAATGTATAGGATTACAAAGTTACATTTGCAGTTTATGAATCATTGAATGCCCCTAGGAAAATATGCCTTTACAAATAAGATTCTATAAACATATTATGTAATACATACATAATATCACGCCTGTTTCCTAGAAGAGGGATACGTACATCCACCAGGGACCACCACTTACCACGGTCCAGGCATACATCCCTCGTTTCCTTTGGTTACCATTATGCTTAAATTATATATTACTAGCTGACCCGGCAAATTAGAACTTTACAAAAAGAAGTGAGATCCCATCAAAAACATCCTGTAAAAAATACCAAGTCTCGCAGCTCTGTGATTCTACCGTAAAAAGTTGTGAGATCCATGTTATACCAAGTCGGTTAACTGATTTAGTCCCTACTTAAGGGGCCTTCTGTCTTAAGTTAATACGTAAGATATTTTCATATCTATATTCAAATCTTTTACTTTTTAAATAAAAATATCGACTTGGCCATCGCATGAAGGCACAATGTATCTTCGAAATCATATCTACATTATATTAGGTTGTTTAGAGTATAATTGCGTTCTACACGATTAAAACTTGGTTCCAAAACTAATATATGTATACCTTTAACAAGCGGCAACAATAGAAAATGGAAGACTAGTGCAACAAAATTACTAATGCTCTAGTTATTTTCAGTCCATTAAATTCCAGTACCTTTCACTTCTTTATGCATTCGGAATGAATTTGATGAAAAACCAGGTTTCTGGCTCTTAGTTCTGTGTGATAGATAACGTATTTGTATATATTTATTACACGATACATGACAGGACATAAAAACAGAAATAACATGTACCAAGGTCAGCTTATCTCTAAATAGAGATTTCTTCCAGCAGACCCTGGTTGTAAAGGACTAAACAAACTAAGCATGCGATGGCCAAGTCGATATTTTTATTTAAAAAGTAAAAGATTTGAATATAGATATGAAAATATCTTACGTATTAACTTAAGACAGAAGGCCCCTTAAGTAGGGACTAAATCAGTTAACCGACTTGGTATAACATGGATCTCACAACTTTTTACGGTAGAATCACAGAGCTGCGAGACTTGGTATTTTTTACAGGATGTTTTTGATGGGATGTACTTTACTTGTTAATTCATTGAAATTTTTCGTTAGTAATTTTTCTTCTTTAATTCCATTGACATTATTTTATAGTAACATTCAAATCTTACCAATGACTTATGCCCAGTTTCACGGGCGCTGATTAAACTTAACAGGTTGGTTAAATCAGCTTCAGCCAATCACGAGCCGCTATTATTTAAAATGAGGGAACGTGATTGGCCAAAACTGATTTAGCCAAACTTTTAACTTAATCACGGCCCAGGAAACTGGGTGTTTCTACTGGATAATTCTACAAAAGATACCTGCAGTAGAACAAAAACTACAAGTACTATTTGCAGCCAATTAATCAAACCGTCCGGCTCCACAGACGGACGCGTCGAAACGCGACAACGTGCCCAAGTGCCTCAACTCGGGGCAGTTAGTGCGAGAGCTGTGCAAGGAGTTGCGCACTCTCGAGAAACGGACCACCAGCGCCGCCAATAAGGACAAGGTAACCAATCATATACCGTAGTGTCTGCGTGTCATCGCATCAATCAGCTCACCTTTACCCACTACTGGGTGCAGTGTGTGTGTCTTGTCCTGTAGGCCTAGACAAAGTTAATAACAAAGACGGTGTTTAGGTATAGCTATAATGAGTATGCAGCTTGGTATATCGAAGATCTTTTGTGCGAGATGCCTCCATTCTGGTCGCTGGGCTGCGCGCTCTTTCTCCGGGTCCATGACGCTGTTTTGGGATTTTCCAAAATATAGGTCGTGTTCTATTACTGATATAGACGCAGTATTTGTACTTTCCTAAAGTAAACCTTCACACACTCACACATTTTGTTATTCCAGGACTTCAAGCTGAAAATGACGTCGCCAGCTAAAAACGCCAAGCGGCCGCCGCAGAAGAAATCCCTGAAGCTCACTCTACCCAAGCCGATAATGCACATGGCACACAACGGGGAATACGTCGAGGAGAAGCCGTACGACCAGAGCAAACACTATGACCAGGGCAAGGAACTGTTGTATCAGGACGCCAGATATATTACACAGGTAGTCAGCCTTCGGTGTAAACTGTAGCTCGCTCGACGACCCTATGTTGTATTAAATTTCACGAGAATCTGTTGAGAAATGCGACCTGCAGATGAGAACAGACGGACATACATATTAAACGGAGACTCTCTGTCGCCTGCGTCTCGCTCGGTCAACTAAGGGCAGGACGAAGCGGGGTGGTGGGGCGGGAGTGAAAGGCAACTGATAGTGATGTACCCTGACTTTGTGGACCCAGTTGTCTAGCTGTAGGGGGCTCCGTCACCAGTTGCTCTGATCGAATCGGTTAATAGTGAAAGTTGCTCAGAATGGTCTCCCTAACAACCCACTAAAATATGACTGCACACTTCTGTTACGCCCTGTATACCAAAATGCGAAAGTATTTATATTTATTTGTAATTTCAGGACATAAAGTTCCCCGAAAACGGCCTGCAAGAAGCGAAGACATTCGTCATCGATGGCAAAGAGATCCTGCTACCGGAAAAGAACTATATGTACCAGAACTATGATGAACAGTTAGTGTACGGAGAAGACGCGAATGGGTATATTGAGGATAAGAAAAATGGCGGCACCGTGCTTAGGATTAAGTATAAGTAAGTGTTTTTGTAATTTATCACTTCACGCGTAATAGGCAATATGAAATGAGGCTTTTCCGAGCTGTGCAAGGTTGGGGTGTATGATTTGATATAACGAAATTAGTGCAAATTGTACGAATAACAACCGACATATCAGCACACCTCGGACACTCCATAGTACGCTCGTAAAATAATCACCTATTACTACTACATAGCCTAATGACATTTGTACACGTGCAAATGTGTGCTTAAACTCGTTCGTTTGTGAATGTGTGCGTTCAGCTTCTATACAAAGTGTCTCCCGAAGAGGCTCCCCGACTCCGGGGTGAGGTGCGGTATCTGAATCCGCGCGGGGAAAGGAGTGGCCGTTCTGTACGTAGTACTATTATCTCTTCTGTGATATCAGGCTATTTGGAAAGAACCGCCAATGGCTTGCATAAAATAAATACTTCGTTAGTATTCTGCGCCAATCTGTTTGGTAAATGTCTTGTCCACTGTAAGTGGAAATGGCGTGCCTTTTCACACGCACACGGCTGCCGTCTAAACGACCCGGCGCCGTGCCGTGCTACCACTTATGTGACTGTGTACACGCACGGACTTAGGGATGTCTCAGCACTCGCAGTATCGTTTTGTGAAAGGACCTACAGGGTATTACAGAAGGGTGTAGTCATATGTCAGGGAGACCATTCTGAGCAACTTTTACTATGAAACCCATTTGATCAGAGCAACTTTATTTTTCATTGCTCCATACGTTTTGGTCCGGGCGGTCAGCTGATTTGTATAGAGAAGTGAAAATTAAAGTTGCTCTGATCAAGTCGGTTTCATAGTAACCACTGTATTGCGCGGCTGTTCTTTATCCCAAATAAATAAGATAAAATAGTAAAAGTAACTTTTACGCTTAGAATGATGTCTTTAACAACCCCCTAAAATATGACGACACCTTTCTGTTACACCCTGTATACACTACATTACATTATATTAGCTACAAAAGTTGCCGCTATATCTTATTAGAGATATAACTTATTATCTCTAATAAGATATTATTATACTCTTCTCCCCCAGCTCGTCCCCCGTCGCACCCGTGCCGCCCCCGCGCGCGCCGCCCCCCTACCCGCTGCCCCCGCACTCCCTACTGAAGCAGCACCTCACCGCGCGCCCGCAGCCGCACCCGCACCCGCAGCCGGGCACGCAGCAGCAGTGGACCATCAGCAAGAAGGTGACTACCGTACTAACCGCGGTCTCACGCGCGTTCTACTTTATTGGTCGAACGTCAACGATACTATTTCCTTACCTAGTTTAGGTTATTGATTTAATTGCAGTCTATTCGTGATATGAATGCAGTGAAATTTAAAAAATCTGTTAACACACACTCACAGGACAGGACACAACCTTCGCGTTCGAAAGTTTGCCTTCAACTGGTCACTGTGAACTTGGCTTGATAATTGGAAACGATTTGATTGGTTACGGGGCGTGGCTAGGCCGCCGGACAGTGATGATTTTAATGCATTCTAAGACTTATAGTCATTTTAGTTAGAATACAATCAACGCTCAAAGTAACTTACGGGAAATTAGTCTCCATAATGTTTCTTTGCAATTTTACTTTTACTTTACTTTTATTTACTTTGCAATTTCTCATGTGCTTTGTCTTGAGATGGGTCCCCTTAGTAGTTGTAATTGACGAGAGATGTAGTAAAAGGTGAGAAGTCCAATCAGAAGTAAGTCAAATCAAAAACTTAACTTACTTCTGATTGGACTTCTCACCTTTTACTACATCTCTCGTAAACTGCAACTACTACGGGGAACCATTTCAAGACACACATAGCGGGGTGGCCCATACATCAATTTGGGTCCTTCGAACAAACAGCCACTTGGTTCTGCTGTCGTGTCGAGCATTACTGAGTTCTTTCTGTCTCTCTACAAAATCCTTTGTTCACGAAACTCCGTATACTGCGATTATATGTTGTGTAGCGCTCAGCTACATACCCTACAAGAGTATTAAACAAGTGTGTGTGTCGCAGGAGCTCGGGCAGGAACTCGGCGAGTATCAAGAGGAGCAGATCCTGTTCACCAACGAGAACGTGATGCAGCCCGCCGCGCCGGCGCACGCGCACGCGCACCATGCGCAGTACGGCGCAGGTCAGTGACGTCAGACTGTTGACAATAGCCTAGCCAAACAGGACCCTATTGCTAAAAGGGCTTTACATTGCCCTGAATCAGTGCACTTTCTGGCTGACCCTAATTATCGCTCTAATTAGTTGTAGTGTAATAACTAGCATCCCTAATTAGGGCCCTCATAATGACCCTCGGCTAAGTTACATTGGGGCCTGTTCTCTAGGTTACACTCACTAAAATTACTTGACAACATTAGCTCGGAACGCTCTTATGCGGTCGCCATAGATTCCATTTTCAAACTCACTTGTGAATTAGTTCATCAGTACATTAAATAACCCAGAGAATCGGCCAATCATCTATAGGCTATCTATCTTGGGAGAATAGTCAAGTGACCGTGTGTTGTTACCGTGTCGGCAGGCATGTACTCCGCGGCGGACATCCAGCAAGAGTACCCGTACCCCGCCGGAGTACCCGGCAAGTACTGCGCGCAGCCGCCGGAGTACGGCTACCGGGAGCCGCACTACACGGACCTGCAGCTCGAACAACAGGTATATTGACGACATTATACTCGCAGCAGGATCTCTTCTTTGTCTTTTTCTCCAGCATCCGTAGCATGCCTGCGACGCGAGAGAGTGAGGCTAGGCGCAGGCGCGCAGCACAGGGCAGAGCAGATATTGTAAAGTATGGAACGTCCTTGAGCTACGTATGCTGCGACGCAGGCACGTGCGACGCAGACATGTGTCTGCCCTGCTCTGCGTCTCGTTGTAGTGCCGGCACAGATTTCTGCGACACGCGTGTAGGTCGAGACGTTTTTGTTTGTTACAAACTGTAAAGCAGCAAAAACTCGTACATTTCATTATCGGACTCTGACTCCGAACTCATTTTGTCATCAAATGAAAATCCTTGTGGTAGCTAGGACGCGAATGGACTCCGCGTGCTGTGTGCGACTGACTACGTCTGCTCTGCGCATGGCGCAGCATGCGCTGCGCGCCTGTGTCTGCCTCAACTGCGCTGCCATGCAAATTTCTGTCTGTGCTGTGCTGCGCCGCCTGCGTCTCCAGCATGCGCCTAGCGCTGAGGACAGAGCACGCGCTTGACATGTCTCTGTCCCTCATCTTCCGCGACAAAACTCAGAACAGCATCGATTTCACCCCGTTTACTTCTACTTCTTATTACTTATCGTTATTACTAAACTAGACGATTAACTGGATTATGTCATCCTATGCTTTTAGTGAAGTTTTCCTATGTATGACCTAGTGCCGATCTAATGTTACAAAATTATCAAATCGCGGTGAATGTTATAACTAGGTTCTTATTTTAGCACACAATGGAGTGATAGATAACCAATAGGTAATTCAGTAATAGGCTCAGGAGTGTTGCGTACCTACCCAGTTAATATAGTTCTTTGACTAATTGTGTACTACGGAAATGTGTTTTCCCACATATGCGACTCGATGCCCACCAATTATTTCCTTCTAGTAGGTAGATGTTAAAATTTGCACACTATTTCAAAGCGAGCAAAATAAATCTATGATGTCTATTGAATAATTACCTATTAACCTGTTTATATTCAAATAGTCCTGCTAAGAGTTTTAAGAGGCCAAGGCCTGATAAATATTGTATGTTTTATGTTGTTTATTTATTTAAATTGTTTATTTATAACAAAAAAAAATATAGAAGCCTTTAATTGGCCTATGTCTAGTCTAAGTTCTCTGCTTATATTATTTTGATTTGTGCTGTAGGCTTTGATAAATAATAGTAGATTGTTTACCAAGGGAGTAAAGAACTATTTTTAGGGCGAGAGTGTTTTTTGAATCCTGAGCGACCGAGGGATTCTAGAGTTGAGTCCCGAGTGTAACGAGGGACTCAAAAGTAGAATCCTGAGGGAGCGAGGGATTCAAAGTACATCACTCGAGCCAAAAATAGTTTTACTCCTGAGGTGGACACTCTATTTTTCATCACCCTCTATGAGAAAAGTAGTAAGTAATCAATAAAATAACATACATGTACCTATACAGGGTGTAACAGAAAGGGGTGGACAAGCGGAAAGAGGGACATCATTCTAAACAACTTTCACTATGGGACCGACTTGATCAGAGCAACTTTATTTTTATTAACTCAGGACATTTCGGGCCTAGCGCTCAGCTGATCTGTATGGTGGTGTGAAAAATAATGTTGCTCTGATAAAGTCGGTCCCATAGTGAAAGTTGTTCAAAATGATGTCCCTAACAACCTTCTTTCGGCTTGTACACGCCTTTCTGTTACATACACCCTATATTTATTTACACAATTGTCGTGATATGTTGTGTGTAATGGTTTGTTGAAAGAAATCTCTTGTTATAAGTTTTCTGTAGTCATTCTTATGTTAGTACAATAAAGAAATTACCAATTACGAATATGTCCTCCACATAGTTAAAGCTTGTTTAGTATTGGCTAAATCTTAAAAATTGGTTCAAAAAGCATTTTCAGATAAACACTTTGTTCCTCTTGAATTTTTCTACAGGATTACAGTTTTTACATACCTATATTCCTCGTGATTTTATTGGTAACAGATCTTGTATTTGTCATTCGCGTTTGTTTTTATCATCTGGAGTTAGACACTCACTTTCACTCATATTATTTACTCATATCCGCAAACGAAATTGAAATAATTGCAGCATTCAGATTTGGCGCGCTTTGTTTACAAATTTTCCACAACTTTTTAATTATTTGGTCCGTGTTTCGATATCAATTCTGTAAGGTTGTTTCTCTGTTGTCACCAATCGGTGTTAATCGATTCGGTCGATCGGATTATCTAATCTGTGTCGAGTACGCATTTTAGTAGAAACTTTTTTTTTATTGGCTGCGTTTAGAATCGATCTCTCTTTTAATTGAGTCTGTCAGCCTGAGTGGTAGTGAAACTGATTAGTGACAGCATATTTTTCCTTTGTACTGGCAACAAAATTAAAAAGTTACTTTTAGTCCCTAGGGACTAAATGACCTACTTTAGTCCCTGTTTGTCGGGACTAAAGTAGATCTTTTTGAATAGATGTGATGAAAATATATAAATTTACCTAGGAAAAATGTACACTAGGTATATAAGTCTGTATATTATAAATGTTTTAATAGAGATCTTTAAAAATCAAATCAATCACTTCTACTTGTTCAAACGACGTAATATCCTCAGGCCACAGCAGTGTACACCTCGGTGCCCGTGCAGGATCTCAGCGGGGCCTACCAACACCACGAGCCGCTGCCTTCGTACGACGCCGCCATCGCGCAGCAATACGCCACCACCACCAATTACGTGAGTACCTACTTAAACCTAAAAGATCTGATCTTGCTCCACCACTTTTCTGTCGTCACTGCGTTGTGCACTTGCATTATGAAGAGCTTTGTATTTGTATTTGTTTATTAGTATCCAACAGCATATATTTACTTAATCTATCGCAGAGTTAATGTTTTACTTAGTATTAATGCCAATTACAAGATAACCTAATATTATCTTTTTAACCGACTTCCCAAAGGAGGAGGTTTACAATTCGTCCGGATATTTGTTTTTTATTTTTATTTTTTATGTATGTTCCCCGATAGCGCCTAAACGGGTGGACCAATTTGGAAAATTATTTTTTTGTTTGAAAGGGTTTACCTTCCCATTGGTCCCATTGAAACCAGGTCAGGATCTGATGATGGGATCCTGGAGAAATCGAGGGAACTCTTCAAATATTATAGGCAGACCTATAGTGATTTTTGTGTTTTTCATAATAACTCGTGCAAATGCACATGGTAAGCATAATATTGTGATGCGGAACTGCTGATGAAGACCACATATGGCCACCAGATCTGCTCAATACTAGGTACAAATACAATGCGTCGCTGACGGGCAGGCAACGCATAGCCTAAACCGGTGGACCTAGAGCCATGAAACTTTGTACAGGGGTTCCTTAGTAGCGTGGGGTAGCACTGATATGGGATTTGACAAAATTAATTCCCCAAGGGGGGGGGGATAAGGGGTTACAGTTTGTATTAAACTCAATCTAATCAAATAGGGTTTGTGGAAGTCGGTTTTTTCTAAAGTTTACTTTTTGTTTCATTAATTTATGCGGTAGTGGAGAACGAAAGATTATGCGGAAGATTTTTGAAGTAAAACTTCTTGGGGCACGGGGGTAAAATTTATTTAACCTCTCAACTGTGGGTTATTCATATATTTGCTTTTCAATTGATACTAGCCGGGTGCTATCACGAGTGGCTAAGAAATGTAACGGAAATTGGAATCGGTGACGTCAGGGTCGGCTGAAGACTTTTAAAACCGCAACTATTTTCAATACGGTTTTTAACTAATCAGATAAGATAATAATACATTCGTACAATAAAGAATGTTAATTAGTGAGAGAAAAACCTGATGAAACGTTAACAAATAAAAATTATTTTAAGCATTCTTCCACGAGTTCTTGATTTCCGGTATGGCCAAGATGGCGCCGCCGCCGCCGCCGCCGCTGGCTGGGATAAACAAAACCAGTGACGTGACCAAAAACTACTTCGTTCAACCTCTTTGTTGGAACCGGAACTTATGTTTGACAGCTGTGCGATGCGATCCATACAGTTTGTAAGAAAAGAGTTTCATCAATGTCACACGGGTCGATATGGATTTCTAAAACAAGCAAAGCAATGCATACATTTGAGCGAGACGGCTTAAAGACGTGACGTCAGATGGTATATAATCTGAGCGAGATGCAAATAGTAGTGACCTCAGAACAATAACTAAAGGTAGTGACACTATTAAATGAGTTAAGTATATCACCACGAGCGCGACAAATTGTAGATAAGGAATGGTGGGAAATAAATGACATGACGTATTAAAAGTAAGTACAAGTATAAAATAATTTCAAATAATCGGACGTCTGAAACTTAAAAGTAACTTGAAGCAGAGATTGGATCTCAAAATTGGAAATTTAAATCTCTTTTAGTATAGGTAGGTATAGGTGTATAGTATAGGTACCACTTAATGATCTAGCTACAGAAGTTTTACTTCTAACACGTGTACGGTGCTACACGCGTATCTTTTTTTTTTTCCTTATACCCCCCCGGACTGCCCACATCCGCGCGCGCGACGTGAAATTCATGGGACGTGGGACAAGGACAGAGCTCAGGGACAGAGTTTGTTATACAACGCAGCCCGGGTCTCTCAAGTGACGGATAAAGAGTCAGATAACTTTTTGAAGTAAAACTTCTTGGGGCACGGGGGTAAAATTTATTTAACCTCTCAACTGTGGGTTATTCATATATTTGCTTTTCAATTACTACTAGCCGGGTGCTATCACGAGTGGCTAAGAAATGTAACGGAAATTGGAATCGGTGACGTCAGGGTCGGCTGAAGACTTTTAAAACCGCAACTATTTTCAATACGGTTTTTAACTAATCAGATAAGATAATAATACATTCGTACAATAAAGAATGTTAATTAGTGAGAGAAAAACCTGATGAAACGTTAACAAATAAAAATTATTTTAAGCATTCTTCCACGAGTTCTTGATTTCCGGTATGGCCAAAACCAGTGACGTGACCAAAAACTACTTCGTTCAACCTCTTTGTTGGAACCGGAACTTATGTTTGACAGTTGTGCGATGCGATCCATACAGTTTGTAAGAAAAGAGTTTCATCAATGTCACACGGGTCGATATGGATTTCTAAAATGATGAACGTATCGTTTTGTGGCCGGTAACTATGGAATAGGTACCTAAAACGCGCTGCGTAGTCGCGCAACGGGCAGCTAGTAATCGCATAAAGTCACTTAGAATCATCCAAATGTGATATTTAGTTTTCAAGCAAATTCCGATGTGATGGATGGCTGCATTAAGACTTCTTGAAAACAATAAGTAGGTACCTAGAACTGTTCTAAAGCCACTTTTTATTATATAGTGCAGTTCAAGTCACAAATTAGCAGTTTAGCTACAAAGTACGTGTTATACCTACCTATTTAATGTTTATCTGTAGTAAACGGCCAAAGCGAGGTCTACAGCTTACAGAGCCATAAGTTTAATGGCTTATTGTTTCGCTTATTTGTTTGTATGTAATTTTTGTAATACATATTTTAAAGTTGAATTGTTGTTATAACTGTTGAAATTATACGATTTTGATTTTAATAAGCTTTTGTAATTTTAAAGTTAATGCTTCATGCCAGTCAATAATGTTGAAGTAAAATATCAAAATCGAGGTATGTCGTATGGCGGACTAAGGAAATGTCAAGAATAAAATTAAATAAGAGTTACGTCATCGCTTCGCGATGAAGTAACCCTAAAAAATCCTAGCAAAGTAGGTATGTATAGGTTAGCGGGGGTAGCATAAGGCACGCCAGTCACCCCAGCCACGCATTTTGTCACAATTTAATGTCATATCATAATGAATGCGCGCTATTTTATGGAGAAACATCATTGAGACGCGAAAGGAGTTGGCAATTTGGCAAAATGACTGCCCCAGACATGTACAAAGACTTCTCAACAGCCAATTAATAGCATTTAAATATTCTCTCATAAATTACTGCGTCTTTAGTTAGTTTGTAGAACTTGAAGGAAATGATTAAATAATTATGAGTTGTCACTTCATACTCTATGATTCCGCCATTGATTAGTGACTTTTGCCATCGTTAAAAATAACATGCAACATAATTGCCAACTAGCAAAACTGTTGAAAACAGGAGGTTTCCAGAGGAGTGGCTAGATGGCGTTATGTTGCATGTTATTGCAAAATGGTGCTTATTTCTAGCGACGGCAAAGGTCACGGAATCATATTGGAATCACGGAGTATTGAGTAACAACTCTTATTTACCTATATTTTTTTTTCTTCAAGTTCTACAAACTAACTACAGACGCAGTAAATTAAATTTATGAATGAATATTTAAATGCTATTGGCTGTTGAGAAGTCTTTGTACATGTCTGGGGCAGTCGTCCATATATTGATTTAGCCATCTTCTTTGTCATTTATCTGCGCGACTGAGGTGAGTGGCAAGCCTTATGGTAGCCCCGCAGGTACACATTAACTTGGAATAGTTGAAAATACGTACTCGATCAATTAAATAAAGGGACTGGGCACAGAGACAAGCAAAGCAATGCATACATTTGAGCGAGACGGTTTTAAGACGTGACGTCGTCAGATGGTATATAATCTGAGCGAGATGCAAATAGTAGTGACACTATTGAATGAGTTAAGTATATCACCACGAGCGTGTTAGATTATATAATTAAACTGTCAGGAAATAGAATTTAACTGAGGTTATGGAGGACTATTCTATGTTATGTATGGTACTTTTTGATAATAACAAACTCAGTTAGGAAGGTATTTATTTTCTGTAGATATTTTAAAATACTTATTCCCAGAGCTAGAACACTTCACCCCCCCTTGCCACTTCACTACGTTGGACCACTGTGAGAGAAGAAGGGCGAAGAAACTCACACAGATTAATCTTTTGATCTCTTTTAAACATATTCATACATTTTGTCTTATTCTAAACCGAACTAATTTCATAGATAGTACAAACTACATCTCACTAAAAAGTTTGTGCAGTTTGCACCGAAATATACAACAATACAATATAGTTATTGATACATTTAGAATATAATACACTTATCTTATTTGTGTCCCGTCCATCACGAAGACAATCTCTCAACACCAACACCACAACCTTTCTCAATCACACTTGCTACCAGACTGTCCCTTCAATGCTTCAAACAGCCCAAGGAGGAATCGTCTTGGCGCGTAAAGTTCGCGCCGAAACATTTTGCCGAGATTAGTTCGGTACGGACGCCCAGACACAAGTCACCCGCCATGTTGTTCACTGTTGCTTTTATACCCTGTCTGACAATAACAGATTTGCCGCCACACGTGGCCGCTTTGGCGCCACACAAACATAATTGTAGAAAGACAGAAATACATGTAAAATCCTAGTAATTTAAATCGTGTAAAATATTATTAATTATTATGACAATTATCTGATATTATGATCTTATTATTTATTATAAATTATATTTATAGAAACAATTATTTCGAATATACCGGAAATTGATTTAATATGGACTTGTAAATTCTAATATGATTTCCATAATTCATTTCGCATTTTATGATGAATTTTAGGCTACTTATTTATGATTACAAAATTATCTTATAAAATAATCATATTTATTACGGAAATGCGGAAGTGACAGATATTGACTTGAACACCATTTATAAATTCTTAAACGTTGTTCATAATTTAATTTGTATGTCATAATGGATATCCTGTCATTAATTTATAATTAATTACTACTTTACTGATATGTTATTTACAATATATTATTATATCCTCCTACGGATACGGATATTCTGTCACGGCCATACTGACATGTGCTACGTCCCGGAGCACTTAACATATATTATTTTACTTTCTCTATTATGAGAATTAATTAAATGGTCTCACTTTTCACATTAAGTGGGATTATCATTTATTAATTTATAATTGATCATATAATTGCTATATCATCAAAACCTCTCACATTAGGCTGACAACTAGCGACAATATTGCTAAAGTTCTACCCCTCACATTAGGTGAACAATTAGCACTTAACATATATTATTTTACTTTCTCTATTATGAGAATTAATTAAATGGTCTCACTTTTCACATTAAGTGGGATTATCATTTATTAATTTATAATTGATCATACAATTGCTATATCATCAAAACCTCTCTCATTAGGCTGACAACTAGCGACAATATTGCTAAAGTTCTACCCCTCACATTAGGTGAACAATTAGCACTACTTGCTGATGTTCTACCCCTCACATTAGGTGAACAACTAGCATTACTTGCTGAAGTCCCACTTTTCACATTAAGCGGACTTCTAACATTGCTAATGCCCAACTTCTCACATTAAGTGGACAACTAGCATCCCAAAAACATCTCTTTTTATATACCTATACTTAATACTACTTCACATGAATTATAAATTATGTACAAACATTTCCTTAATTATTATAAACATCTCCTTAATCAGTATAAATATTTCCTTAATAGTATAAACATTTGCTTAATAGTATAATATTCTTATATATTTTAATATTTTTAATCAAACAAAATCTCTGTTGCACAGTCATCTATCCATTGTCCATGCCATTGTCTCAATTTGTCTTTAGCTACTATAATGTTTCTTAAATTACCCTGGCCTCTAAGAGAATATCTGTCATTAGGAAGAATTGCAATAATTTCGTACGGTCCTTTAAATCTTTCACTTAATTTATCATGACGTCTATGATCTTGGTTTACATAAACCAGGTTTCCTACGTCAAATATCTTTATTATCACGTCTTACACCGTCAAACTTGGTTTTGAACTTTTCCGCTTCAGAACATAGACGTTGGTATGCCAATTCTCGATCGGATCTTAAGTCAACATTAGACTCTGCAACATTAAGGTCATTCAAACATGTTTGTATACAAGGGATGTTGGCCTCGCAACCTATGAGTAAACGAATTGGAGCAAAACCTGTGGATTTTTGAACGGTGGTATTGATTGATTGTTGAACTTTAAACAAACCGCTTGGCCAATCTGACGAACCATTACAGGTTGTATTTAACATATTGATAACGGTTGCTACATATCGTTCTACCTGTCCGTTGCCTCTAGGAGTGCCAGTAGCAATCATATGATGCTCAATACCTAATTCTGAAAATAGTGATCTAATCTGAAGAGAACCAAAGTTAGTACCCCTATCCGTGATAACTATGGATGGAGTACCAAAGGTAGTGATGGTATCTCTTATAAGGGGTACTAATTCTTGGACACTGAGAGTTTTTTTTAAGAGGTTTTAGAAGGCAAAACTTAGTAAAACCATCAATTATTAGCAGATCATAACAAAAATCATCATCTCTGACTACATAAATATCAAGTTCTATACCAACACCTTCAAACTGAACGATAACTTAATCGTGGCAAATACGTGGATTTTGCTACTACCTATACCATTTAGGTACAGAGATGTCGGTGTAAGATGGCATTTATTTTTTTTTGCTACAGATTCCTTAATTATACTACAACTCGCACCTGTATCAATAAGCGAGTTTATACATTGATTGTTAATGGAAACAGGTGTGAAATTTAGTTCTGTCTTCCTAAAAAATTAATTTGCTTTGTTGGGACAACAGTAACCGCGGTAGATTTATTTATCTCAGATCTTTGTTTGTGATAACAGATATTCTCCGTGTGGCCCACTTTTTTTCAATAATTACAAGTCTTACGATAATCCTGGGGTTTAGGATCCTGTGTGAGCTGTCCAGGTTGCACTTGGGAATTTCTGGGGCATTGATATTGGACATGTCCGGTCTGATTACAAGAGAAACATCTCTGCACAAGCTGAATATTGCCAAACCTGGACCGTTTGGCTCCACTGGGCCCTGAACCAATATTTTCTTTGATAACCGGATCTAAAGGCCTCTTTTTAGTCTTGACGTAGGAAGACAACAAAGAAATCAGTTCTGCTGTTGTAGTGACACCATTATTTAGGCTAGCCATTTTGACGTCAACGTCACTAATGCCACCACAAACTAGTTCAATCAATTGTCCATCCGTAAACGCTACTTTGGTATTGCGAAGCAATCTCAATTTTTCCCTAGCATATTCACTATAAGAATCCAATGTATCTGATGAAAATAGTACTGCTTTGCTGAGTTTCTCCGACAAATTTTTCTTTTCGGGGTAAGCATCGATAATATCTCTGCGAAGATTTTCCCAAGATCTACCGTCTGCAGGCTCCCATGATTCATACCATGATAAACAAGAACCCTTAAGGGCTTTACCGGCTTTGGCTGCTGTTTTCAAGCTGCTCCACTTGAGTTCTGTGGCGAGAGACTCGATACTGCTGCACCAGCTAGCAGCTCCGCAGTCGCTCCGCTCGGGGTCGAAGAGCGGTAACGCGATGTCGTCATCTTTATGATGCGTAGTGGTCACTGCATCGCGAATCGCTTATAAAAGACTCGTGATCGCCGCAGCATCCATCCTGGAACTTAGAAATGAACATGTTAACAAGAAGGCTCGGGCGATCCCACTTCTGATGTTAGATTATATAATTAAACTGTCAGGAAATAGAATTTAACTGAGGTTATGGAGGACTATTCTATGTTATGTATGGTACTTTTTGATAATAACAAACTCAGTTAGGAAGGTATTTATTTTCTGTAGATATTTTAAAATACTTATTCCCAGAGCTAGAACACTTCACCCCCCCTTGCCACTTCACTACGTTGGACCACTGTGAGAGAAGAAGGGCGAAGAAACTCACACAGATTAATCTTTTGATCTCTTTTAAACATATTCATACATTTTGTCTTATTCTAAACCGAACTAATTTCATAGATAGTACAAACTACATCTCACTAAAAAGTTTGTGCAGTTTGCACCGAAATATACAACAATACAATATAGTTATTGATACATTTAGAATATAATACACTTATCTTATTTGTGTCCCGTCCATCACGAAGACAATCTCTCAACACCAACACCACAACCTTTCTCAATCACACTTGCTACCAGACTGTCCCTTCAATGCTTCAAACAGCCCAAGGAGGAATCGTCTTGGCGCGTAAAGTTCGCGCCGAAACATTTTGCCGAGATTAGTTCGGTACGGACGCCCAGACACAAGTCACCCGCCATGTTGTTCACTGTTGCTTTTATACCCTGTCTGACAATAACAGATTTGCCGCCACACGTGGCCGCTTTGGCGCCACACAAACATAATTGTAGAAAGACAGAAATACATGTAAAATCCTAGTAATTTAAATCGTGTAAAATATTATTAATTATTATGACAATTATCTGATATTATGATCTTATTATTTATTATAAATTATATTTATAGAAACAATTATTTCGAATATACCGGAAATTGATTTAATATGGACTTGTAAATTCTAATATGATTTCCATAATTCATTTCGCATTTTATGATGAATTTTAGGCTACTTATTTATGATTACAAAATTATCTTATAAAATAATCATATTTATTACGGAAATGCGGAAGTGACAGATATTGACTTGAACACCATTTATAAATTCTTAAACGTTGTTCATAATTTAATTTGTATGTCATAATGGATATCCTGTCATTAATTTATAATTAATTACTACTTTACTGATATGTTATTTACAATATATTATTATATCCTCCTACGGATACGGATATTCTGTCAAGCGCGACAAATTGTAGATAAGGAATGGTGGGAAATAAATGACATGACGTATTAAAAGTAAGTACAAGTATAAAATAATTTCGAATAATCGGACGTCTGAAACATAAAAGTAACTTGAAGCAGAGATTGGATCTCAAAATTGGAAATTTAAATCTCTTTTAGTATAGGTAGGTATAGGTGTATAGTATAGGTACCACTTAATGATCTAGCTACAGAAGTTTTACTTCTAACACGTGTACGGTGCTACACGCGTATTTTTTTTTTGTCACTTTTTGTACGTTTGTAATGTCAAAAGCCCCAGATAAATAGACAGATAAACGCTACATGAGGAATGAGAGAACGTCACTGAGAAGACAATATGGATCAAAACGTTTGGAGTCTGTGCCAAGTAGTTCTTATATATACTATGTATTACTTTATTTATTATTGTATTATCTATGTTTTAGGTTGTAGATACCTATTATTTATTTATTTTATACATCAATAGCAAGTATAAGTAGTTTTATCCAGTTTATTTTTTAACCGACTTCCCAAAGGAGGAGGTTTACAATTCGTCCGGATATTTGTTTTTTTATTTATTTTTTATTTTTTATGTATGTTCCCCGATAGCGCCTAGACGGATGGACCGATTTGGAAAATTATTTTTTTGTTTGAAAGGGTTTACCTTCCCATTGGTCCCATTGACACCAGGTCAGGATCTGATGATGGGATCCTGGAGAAATCGAGGGAACTCTTCAAATATTATAGGCAGACCTATAGTGATTTTTTGTGTTTTTCATAATAACTCGTGCAAATGCACATGGTAAGCATAATATTGTGATGCGGAACTGCTCATGAAGACCACATATGGCCACCAGATCTGCTCAATACTAGGTACAAATACAATGCGTGGCTGGCGGGCAGGCAACGCATAGCCTAAGCCGGTGGACCTAGAGCCATGAAACTTTGTACAGAGGTTCCTTAGTAGCGTGGGGTAGCACTGTGATGGGATTTGACAAAATTAATTCCCCAAGGGGGGGGGGGGTAAGGGGTTACAGTTTGTATTAA
>OY735275.1:8012329-8082736 GCA_963457715.1 Argyresthia albistria | reverse complement strand
AATTGTAACGATCACGCCACCCGCGTGTGATCAGCACGATCACACGGACTGCACGTGACCGTCACAAACATGCAGCGCGGCGCACCCAACCGAGCCGGCCCGCGCACGCTCATTGAATGATGACGTCACCGCCCCGCCACGGGTTTAAGTAGACCGCGCCGCACAGCCGTCGGTGCGATATCGAAACCACACCCACCACGGACGTAGCCACGCCCATGGTGGGAGAGTGCCGTGTGCAACGCCGCGACTATAAAAGCCATAGCAAGACAGTGCGAGCCAACAGTTGGCCGACGCTCCGGCCTCAGTCAACTGCCCTCTCCTCTCTCGGTGCGATCTCAAGGTTACCCCCTGGTCGCCTGGGAAGTAGAGGGTCTAGGATCCTTTCCCTTTCCGTCCCATCCCGTCGCTTCCTCTCTAGGCTGATCTCAAGGTTACCCCCTGGTCGCCTGTTGAGGAAAAGTAGTTAGCATCCGTCCTTTTCTTTCCCGTCGCTTCCAGAGAAGCATTAGCTAGCATCCGCTCCCTCAACCCCTACCGTTCCCTACCACGTACTTCGAGTCACGGGTAGTGAAAGGGCCCGCGCGCCCATCATCTAGTCAAGATAGTCAAGGGGTGGTTAAAGAGGGAAATCCGCGTAGCATGTCAGTTAAACCGTCCGTCGTATCCCGTGGGGTATAAGATAGTATTGTTAACGGGGAGGGATCCTTGCAGTTGTAAATAGCTTACTGTAAATATAATTACGTACGCCGTATATGTGTTGTAGTTGTAAGTCGAATCAATGGTCATGTAAATAAAACCCAGCGGCACCTCTTTAGGATTACCGTACTTTAATTTGTGTTTCCCTGAATGCTTCCCGCCTTAGGATAGCTAGACAGATCCATCATTGAGGTTATTTAGGCTCATCGTAGGAATACGACAGCCCTACGTGGACGAGGCAACCAGGCTGAGCTAGCCCGAAGGATGCTATCGTCACACTGACGCCCAACGTTAAACCAGGGACGTCTAGGGATAAGTAATAGGTATGCTCTCGTCACACTGGCGCCCAACTAAAAAACTCACATCTCAAAGGGACATTCAGGGATAGACCGCGAAAAACCCGTAAAAAAATATATAAACCGTGAAAAATAACAAACATAAGAAGAAAAACTATCTCCGCGAAAATCCCGGTAAACCGTGTAAAATATAATTAGCTAGGATTTAGCCAATAAAGTATCCCGCGAAAATCAACAAAACAAAACAAAACAATAATAATAATTGAAACAAAAGTAAAACTTAGAAAAACAAAACTACTTATTTTAACACTGTTTGATGAGCAAACCATTTAATCGTGTCACCACAGGTGCTCATCCATACAAATTAGAATTAGTAACCTTCGTAAAAAAGAGATGGCGTGAGGAGTAAGATTAGTAGTTTAAACGCCATGGTTTCAATTAACATGCTGCTAGGTGGCGCTAATCTTAGAATAAATCCTATATATCTTAGCGCCATCTCGTGTAGGGACACGAAAAAAAGATCGATTCCTAGGTGGAATCGATTCTTCTCTTCCGATGCCAAGTACTTTTGGCATCGATACTTTTTTTTCGATTCTTTACCGATATGAGTACTTTATAGTTAGTATCGATTCTAGTCTATGACTAACAACATGACGGAACTAAAATCCAATCCAACCGCGCCCCACAACCTGCCAGAAAAATATTTAATTGATGTCAATAAATTGATAGGTGATAGATAAGTTCTTGGCTGTGAATTTAAAATCATGCCTATGAAAAAGTGTAAGTGTAAACAGTGAATATTAAGACACTCGCCGAAACCTTTTTGGTGTAGACCGTCGTCGACACTATCGAGTTGTGGCACAATTTTCCAAATCGGGTGAAAAAAACTCGAAAACTCGAGTTCTTTCTTAGAAAACTAGAAAATTGAATAAACTTTTACCTAAAAGTTGACTCAATTTTCGAGTTTTTTTAACCCGATTTGGAAAATTGTGGAACCACTCGAAAGTTTCGATGGTCTACACCAACCAGGTTTCGGCTTCAGAGTGTCTTAAAATTCACGGTATATACAACGTGTAACTTTAAGTACGCAAAACCTGAAAATAGGTTGTTCAGAATGACGAGTATAATCGATTCCATCACTATACCTACATCATTTTTTTTTAAATTTTATCCATAATTATTTATTGCCGCTTCTATCATTTACCGTGATCCAGCGAGATATTCAAATAAGTGTGTCGAACGAAAGCAGCGGCAGATCAATCCACAAAGCAAGCGCGCGCGCTACATTAGTTATCTCTTTCAAACTAAGGATCTCGCAATGATCGTTAGAACGGAACAAGCGGCGGGTGTGAATGTCTAGGTACCTATTTTGTGCTATCGCGGGCGGTGT
This sequence comes from Argyresthia albistria, assembly GCA_963457715.1. Classification (NCBI taxonomy): domain Eukaryota; kingdom Metazoa; phylum Arthropoda; class Insecta; order Lepidoptera; family Argyresthiidae; genus Argyresthia; species Argyresthia albistria. The sequence goes on along the minus strand of OY735275.1, from coordinate 8,080,354 downwards.
ACTGCGGGCGGTTTTTAAGGCGGCAGAGCTAAGAGAAACTATTAGAATTGTTAGGAAAACGAAAACTGCTCATATCTTCTAGAATTTTAGTTTTTTTTTAATTTTTCTTTTAACAATAATTTTCTTGTAATAAAAATCACTTGGGGTCTATAAGGTTTTGCGTACTTAGAGTTACACGTTGTATATTGTTAATGTTATTTAAAAAATAAATTTAATTGCATGATTGATTTATTTCTTGTCTTGTTTTATTTCAAAATATATAAAGTATGAAGATTTACGTAAAAGTTTGTCATTTTCCAGACCATTCAGCTGTTTATTTTTTTCTACGTAAAAGTACTCGATACCTAGAAGTATCGATACTTTTGATACAGATACCGATACCGTATCGATACTTTTTTTTCGATACATCATATGAGTACAGTATCGATACTTTTGTTTCGATACCGTGTCCCTAATCTCGTGGTATTTGCAATTTTTCAATGGTGCTGCACCAAGCGATTTAAACCCCTCCTTTTTTGAAGCCGGTTAAAAATTTTACCTGTTTTTTACTGTGTGCAATAATAAAGTAAAAATGAATGAAATGAATGAATGAAATCATCACCATGATCATCAATAGGTACCTACAGGTGTACAAATGCATCGTTACGTGCAACGTTCAATTAGCAACCTTACGTAACACCTAATTAAGACCCACATTGGCGTGGGCCGCGCTATTTATAAGGAGGAATCTGAAACCGCAAGTCATATCATGGGATAATTGCTTTTTATAGAATGGTACATTATCCTTTTGCGTTTTAGCACGCGGAGGGAGTATTCAAGGAGCCGCCTTAGCCATCAGAGTAATCTATGTAAAATAGCTAGGTACTATACTTAAATAAATTCGACAGAATGTCTAAAACTTGGCTGATCGGCTTGTTTCCTTGCAGACTTTCGAACCGAAGTTCAGTGGAACTGAATTGAATATAATTGAAACAAAAAGTAAACTTTAGAAAAAACCGACTTCCACAAACCCTATTTGATTAGATTGAGTTTAATACAAACTGTAACCCCTTACCCCCCCCCCCCCCCCCCCCCCCTTGGGGAATTAATTTTGTCAAATCCCATCACAGTGCTACCCCACGCTACTAAGGAACCTCTGTACAAAGTTTCATGGCTCTAGGTCCCCCGGCTTAGGCTATGCGTTGCCTGCCCGCCAGCCACGCATTGTATTTGTACCTAGTATTGAGCAGATCTGGTGGCCATATGTGGTCTTCATGAGCAGTTCCGCATTACAATATTATGCTTACCATGTGCATTTGCACGAGTTATTATGAAAAACACAAAAATCACTATAGGTCTGCCTATAATATTTGAAGAGTTCCCTCGATTTCTCCAGGATCCCATCATCAGATCCTGACCTGGTGTCAATGGGACCAATGGGAAGGTAAACCCTTTCAAACAAAAAAATAATTTTCCAAATCGGTCCATCCGTCTAGGCGCTATCGGGGAACATACATAAAAAATAAAAAAAATAAAAAACAAATATCCGGACGAATTGTAAACCTCCTCCTTTGGGAAGTCGGTTAAAAACATGGAGATTTACGAAAAACCGCATTAAAATCCATCCACCTGCTTGACCGCTAGAGTCGATCATCAGTTCTTACTTTCGCAGTATCTGTATTGCCAGAGGATAGTGTTATCATCAGATATACAGGGTGGAGCGAACGAATGGGTTCTGGAGGGGAAGTACCATAAGATCGATAGATAATTTTGCGGAAACATGATTTTATTTTTAAAAAGAAACAAAAAAGCATTTAAACTTTTTTTAATTCGCTTGTCTCACCCGGGAGTCGGGAGTCAAACCAGCAAAAAAAACACTGGCTATTTTTATAAATAGGAAACATTAAGTCTTACACTCATCTGTCGTACGAGACATCAATAAAATCGAAAATTTTGTACACAAGTTCTTTCATCAACATTAACTATAACTAAGGTAAACGTTCCATTTTTAAACTTTTCATTAGAAGGCCCCTTAGAACTTTCATACTAAATATTCGATTGTATGGATTTCTCGTACTACAGACGAGTGTAAGACCTTGTTTCTGGGACAAATTTTATCTTTATCATTGACTGCATAGTAAAGTGCAAAAATGCCAGTGTTTATTTTGTTTTTTTTTTTGCTATTTCGACTCCCGGGTGAGACAAGCGAATTTTGTCGTCGTGTTCTTACTGGTAATACCAATGAACGACTCGCACGCGACCGTCACGCCACCCTTCAGGTGCATAATCCTAGATGCAGTCTAGTCGGCATACCTATGGAGCCACCATCTTATTTTTAGAACGGCCAAAGCGGAAACTACTGACGCCACTTTGAAAACGTCACTTCGCTGTCAGTTATTGTAGTGCATGCTGTTCAGTTGGAATAGATGGTGGCGCCATAGCTCATTCTACAGATATTTCATTGCACTTTACCTATCAGTGGCTGCTCCATAAACAACAACTCCAGTTTTTTACTCTGTACTATTTAAGTACCATAGATGTGTGTACTTACAGCAGGTCCATGTGTATCTAGATTCTCAGTCTCTGTATTTCGAAATACGATGTCTGATAATTTATATCTTAAACAAATTATTGTTAACCCTGTTAAAAGTGCATCAGAAAAAAGTGTTTGCACAGTTAAATTTCTTAATCAATGGCGGTCTAATAACTAAGGTTAATTTCGCCAACGTCACGTGTTTTGTTAATTTCACTGTAATAAGACAAAGTTCTCTATCGAGAACCGCTGAGCGCTGAGAGCCTAAAGTCTTCACAAAATAAAAAGGCCCGTTTTGACAGTTCACGTCCATGAAGTTTTAACCCCTAATGCGCAGGTAATAAAAGCCAACTGTTGCGTACAAGCAAAGCGTACAAGTTGCACCTAGGAAAACCGCTTCTATTATATACGCGTTAGGGGTTAAAACTTCATGGGTGTGAACTGTCAAAACGGGCCTTTTATTTTGTGAATGGTGTAGTTTCATAAGGTTGCATACCCGAAGGGTGTCAAAAGGGGCGCTATTACTGATCCACCGCTGTCCGTTTGTCTGTCCGTCAGCGGGCTCTCTGTCACGAACCGTAATTGACCGAGCGAGCGAAGCGTCTCCGTTTCAGGTTTGGGCAAAAATGCTTTCGTATGTCTGTCCGGTTGTTCTCCTCTACAGTCGCATTTATGAACCGATTCTCGTGAAATTTTGTGAGCAGGTTGGAAAAATAAATAGAATTTTTTACTCGAGCCAGTTTTTAGATTTTTTTCAAAATGGCGGAGATATGGGGTTTTAAAATGTAAAAAAATCGCTACAACCCAAACGGCTCGATGGACATTAACAAATGAGGTGTTGTTGGATTCGTAAAGACTATGAGAGTGAAACAGACTATATAATTTTAGTAAAAAGTCAATAGGTTGTATTAAAGATCGCGAAATGTAGTTTACAAAATTATTGGTGCGGCTACTTTCATACTGCATGTACGTAATCAGGTACATTCATAAGTTTGTATGTGTTATTGAAAGAAAATTATTTGGGTTATTTTTTTTATGTGTGTTAGCAGTTCAGCTTTCCCACCGACATACTCGCGAGGTCTACAGCTCACAGAGCCACTAGTAGGTAGAAAGTTACTATTTTCATAGAATATGTATATCCGTTGCCGCTATACAGCTACAGATACTACACGACATATTGAAATAATTGAAACAAAAAGTAAACTTTAGAAAAAACCGACTTCCACAAACCCTATTTGATTAGATTGAGTTTAATACAAACTGTAACCCCTTCCCCCCCCCCCCCCCTTGGGGAATTAATTTTGTCAAATCCCATCACAGTGCTACCCCACGCTACTAAGGAACCTCTGTACAAAGTTTCATGGCTCTAGGTCCACCGGTTTAGGCTATGCGTTGCCTGCCCGCCAGCCACGCATTGTATTTGTACCTAGTATTGAGCAGATCTGGTGGCCATATGTGGTCTTCATGAGCAGTTCCGCATCACAATATTATGCTTACCATGTGCATTTGCACGAGTTATTATGAAAAACACAAAAATCACTATAGGTCTGCCTATAATATTTGAAGAGTTCCCTCGATTTCTCCAGGATCCCATCATCAGATCCTGACCTGGTGTCAATGGGACCAATGGGAAGGTAAACCCTTTCAAACAAAAAAATAATTTTCCAAATCGGTCCATCCGTCTAGGCGCTATCGGGGAACATACATAAAAAATAAAAAAAAAAATAAAAAACAAATATCCGGACGAATTGTAAACCTCCTCCTTTGGGAAGTCGGTTAAAAATAAAGGTGTCCCGAGTCCCGATACAAGAAACGTGATATATTTTGTACTTTTTTGTGCGGATTCTCCGTGTGAGAGTCCGACACGCACCTGGCCTATTATTCCAATTAACTGTCAGAAAACCCCTACTCCTTTATCGTATCAAGGTGCGATAGCATAACCTTGATGGCTAATTTACTAATCTCAAAATAATCCGCGTCTGATACATGCGCATACGCATACAAAGCGTGTTTACTTTTACTATAATCTACAAACATATTTGTTTCGATTAACTAGATAACGTTTTATCAGCGATTCCCATTTTGTCATGTTTAGGGTGTTTACACTGGATGTTCATGTTTATACTTTATTGTATATGTTCATGTTTGTGTCGTCACTAACATAAAAAATAAACATTTACATACATGCTTCTGGCCCCACACTAGGATACCCTGTGTCGTGGGCACCAGAAAAAGTGACATCACAAACATGTAAACATCCAAGACCTGGGGGCGTCATCAAATTTAATTTAATTTAATTAAATTTTTTTGGTGTTTCAACTCACGGGTGAGGCAAGCGAATTAAAAAAACTTTGAATGCAGTTCTGTTTCTTTTCAAAAATAAAGGATTGTTTCCATTGAGTGTGCTATTTCCATTATTTACAGTACTTTCCCTACAACAGGTCGCGTTTAAAAATTCCACCCTGTATATTGGGCTATAGAGTAATTTCCGTTTTCTTGTAGCCTAAGAACTCTGCACTATGTAAAATAGATATATTATTCATAGAGTAATTTCGTCTTCTTGTATGCAAAGAACTCGACACTGTTTATATAAATAGTACCTACTTGTCTTTAGTATAGCTTGGATTGAATACATACTTTACGATACGGTAATTTATGCACAGCCAATAAAGTACATACTTGGCATTACTTGGCCGGCCTTTAAAGAACAAAACGCTTCAATACATGTCATTATTTGTACATCTTTGCTCTAGTTATGACTGAGCACGATTCCGCACGACTGGTGATAGTGATGGAACAACTTATCTAGTTGTGATCTTGGTCACAGATTAATAAAGAGTTAGGAACATATTGGACACTGTACATAATCGTTCAACTAAAAAGCGACCCTTGCTGCAACGCAACTAAGTACAATTCATGCTGTGTAGCGCGGCGCCCGCACTTCGATTACTTGCCTAAAAGTTGCCTCTATTTCTGTCGCGTATTATAACTCTATCCTCGTCTGAAGCGGCCCGTGAAACTAAGGGTTGTCTCTGTCGATAATGTCGACCGAACCGAATCCGTGGCGCACACGAAGGAGGAAGTTCTGAGACGAGCTTGCAAATCCCGAGAACTCAACACCATCAAGAGAAGAAAAGCTGCATGTCTGGGACATGGGCTTCGTCACGATCGATATCGACTGCTCAAGTGGTCATGATGGGGGAAAGGTTGAAGGGAAACGAGCGGTCGGAAGAAGAAGGACATTGTGGCTCTCGAATACAAGAAAATGGACCAGTATAGCCGGCGTCGAAGACCTGCTCCGCCTGGCGAAACACAGAGAGTGGTACTCAGAGCTGACTGCCAACCTCCAGTAGTAAAGAGGCACTTAAAGAAGATCGTTTCGGAGGCCGGCCTCTTAGGGGGTCCCCTAATAGCCTAGATGACCCTTAAACTTATGACAAAGCGAAACAACCTGGGTGGCCCGTGAATGGAATTAAAGCGATTCATCGCATTTGGTCCATTTCGCATTTGGTCCACTGAACGAAATCAATCAGTTTTCGCGAATACCCGTGTCCCATATGTATTTATCTATGTATTCTTCTTTGTCAAATTATAAGACTCTTATAGGTACCTGAAAATATTCGTTTATTAATGTAAGAAAACAGGATCAGATACGTTTCAGTTCAATTATTATTATTGTTTCTTACTTTTGAGATAACTATTACTATAAGTACTATAGGAAGTCTTATAAAGTAAGTACCTAATATGTCTTTTTAGTAAAGTAGAATTCTTCTTATGTAAGTGTTATACTTGCTTGCCTTGAGAAAACCTGTTAGTAAGGCTAACTGTAAAAATAAGAAAAGTAATGTTGCTCGTACATCTTCTTGCCTTCGCCAAAAAATATTAGTTTATTGTCAACATTATCCTTATTTATTATCCTTTGGTACAGTCACTATCTCTTCCATCTACATATTTGTATGTAACGTGCGTATTTCGTACACCTTAGGGACTACGTTTGCAGTGTAATGGTGGAGATCACCTGAACGCTACTACGCCATTTACCTCTTCTCATTACGGTTTAATGTCGTTAATATCTTCATACAACGAATTGAGGCAAAAGGAAAGGCCTCATCCTCACAAAATATGGCACCGATAGTCCACGGGGGAATTAGGGGCAGGGGGAGGGGGGTCAGTTGGCCTTTGTTATCATATCAAGCAGTCTTGTTCCTTCTAATAGGCCCATCCTTAAACATTTCGTATATATTTATTGCACATAAAAGAAAAAAACAGAAAATACAGAGAGGTAATTTACAAAAGTAAGCTTATCTCTAAAGAGAGATCTCTTCCAGCAAACCCAGGATGGACAGAGAAAAATAAAATACAGAACAGGTAGGCCTATGTGCTCAGGTAAGAGAAAAATAAAACATAAATAAATCATAATATTACTAATCAACTGAATATACTACACATCCCCTTTTGTGCCTGGCCCCCGACTCTCGCGCTATCGATATCATCTCCCCAATCGAGATATCGGTTTTGATACCGCCTAAATCCGTCGAAAACGATCTCGATTTATATTTATTCCGATCGAAATCGGGTCGAGATATCTTGGTCGGTCAAAAGGCTAGTCGTAAGAATAGCTTTTTCTTATTTTTGATAGAGATTTCGGCATCTCAAAATCGATATTTCGACCATGGCCATGATCTTGCTAGCGCCAGAATTTCCCCCTGGTGTCACATTCTCATCTCATCATTCTCAGCACTGGTACCCACTTCATTGTCCACCTGTCACCTAACACCACCGGATCCAGGTCAGGTGACCGCACCGTGGGAAGCAACGGAAACCCCGACGATAAGGTAAAGTGGCTAATGTGCCACTTTAGTAGGTCGAATGGAAACCGACACCGTCCACACATTGTGCGAAATTCTAGGGTAATTTCTGTAAGTCAAGACGTTACACTTCGGTAAGGGTATATGCTATGACGTAAATCGTTCTAAGTGTCTAATGTGCTGCCATAAAAAAGTGTCTGTATGTTGAGACTCAGGTCACGCAGGGCAGATTTACACACACGATCTCACATGCCTGCCGCAGAGCCAATCTAGGGAGTAAAAGTGCCGCCTGCTGTTAATAAGTAGCAGGGAGCACATATCCAGTGGAGAGCGCATAGATACATTTTCCTTTGAAACACAACTCACCAATTTACGGGCGGCGGGGGACGAGGTAAGAGAGCTGTGATTGGTCAGCCGCTGCGAAACTGTCTGGCGGCCCGTCATCGTACATAGGTTGCGTGTGCGAACGTTTGTTGAATACAACAAACGTTCGGCGAGCCGCATTCCCCCGCAGGCGCAGTCAATTGAATATATAGTCTCTGGTAAGTAGCCTGCTTATAGTGAGTACACCATACACACAGCAGGCGGCTATAACAGACTGTTATACCCTAGTTTGCGCCTGGGGCAGGCAGACGTGTGAGAACCCCGGTTTGGCAAGGCAGGATAAACTCGTGCTCGGCAGAACTCGAAGAGAGGCACTCGAAGATGAATCATACAAACATAGGGTCACGCCTTTTTCCATACGGGACTGATGATGACGATGATGATGAAGAAGAATGATTATAATGACAATGCCAGTGTGTGTCGTCGTTGAACTTCTATAGCATGATGCTACTTTGTAGATTCCGGCCCCAGATTTCGTAATTTTGTAATTTCTTTATTGTACTCACATGATGACAAACAGATATCTTATAGAACAATCGGAATCAGATCAGATCTCTGGTCTATCTACTAAACTTCCTAGTCACTTTAATAATATCATCTGACCATCATACCACCATAATCAGCTGCCGGCTAGGCCTGTAAGCACTATGGTCTGTTCGGCGATAATTGATTAAAATATAAAAGAAGGGTTTCCCAACCTGATTACAAATTGCGGCCCGCAATATATTTGTAGATGTATATATCTTTAATTATAAATCTGCACCTGCGGCCTCCTTGACAAAACCTGTGAGTGTGAACAACAAATTCTGACGCAAACGACTGACATACAGGTCACGCCAAGATTCTTGGCACCTGAGTGCATAGAGGGGGATCTGCGCATGGATACAAGAGAGACGCATGTATGGGCGAGAGAGAAAGGTGAGAGTTTGCTTTGTTACCAAAAAAGCTGCCGGGGACTGTAATTAATCGACAGTTGCTATAGCTAACATACGACTTTTTATATTTATCAACTTTAGACCAGACCAGGCCAGATGTCTAGGTTAGGTAGCATACACCGACCTTAGCTCTATTCCAGCGAGCTAAATGCGATCGCAAGATGACTATCTTTCTTAGCAGATCAGTAGTGTACAGTCAACATAGAGATAGATCTACGATATTTAACAAAAAAAAAACACTAGGAAACCGAATTGATCAGAGCAGCTTTATTTTTCACTTCCAAGTACATTTTGGCCTGAGTAGGTCAGCTGATTTGTATGGAGAAGTGAAAAATAAAGTTGCTCTGATCAAATCTGTTTATTAGTGAAAGTTGTTCAGAATGATGGCCCTAGTAAACTAAAATAATATTAACTTTTCGCTAGGGGTCCAAAAGTAGCCCTATAGCCAACGTGTCAAAATTATGTCAACAAATTATGGTATATTGACATAATTTCGGCTCTTTCTTTAGATATTGGTTGTATTGCATAAGATGTGTAGATATTTTTGAGTACTCTACCTTTCGCGCACACATACATCTGTTGATGACTGTACTAGGATCTAATACAATGATCTGTCTGTATAATAGTTAGCGTAGACAAAGTGAGAATATACGAGTGGAACACTATCATCTGCCACTAAAAAAGGACTCTGTTCATACTCGTGCGTGCGGGCTAGCCACCAACGTCATCGGCCTGTATCGTGCGGATTCGTGCGCAGTGTTAACCTTGTTTCTAAACGCACAAAATACCGGTCTTTTTTTTACCAAACCTATTGGAAATCCCATCTGGGAAAAAGTGTCACGTGACGCCGTGTTTACATTTGGTAAACTGGTATCATTAGATGACATTGGATATTGATATCTATACATAATTACAAATAATATTGTTTGTTTGCATAATTAAGTGGGACACTAATGTTTGTTTCATTAAGTTAAACTATAGTATTTTTTGGGAAATAAGTCTGATGACCTTGGAAAATATTGGATGATTTCGCGATAAATCCAAGCTCTTTTACAATGGGAAAATTTCTTTGTTGGTTTTATCAAAATCATCCAATGACATCCAAGGTCTTCGGATTACTGTGGAATACTGTATGTATGTGTGTCGGGAATAATGAGTATACGGCTCTTTATGCTGATTTAACTTATGCTTGCATTAAGGGAACAATACATGGAGTTGTCATAATTATACAGAGAATTGTTGTCTCGTCTTCAAAATAGTGCTACTTAGGCTGGATTTTCCCAACAAAAAGTTATGCGAAAATAACTATCCCGGGGATAATTTGTATGACAATGACAGTTCAAAATGAGGTTATTCTATGAAAAAGTAGTAGATACTCTCGAGTAAAAAGTTACTCTTCGTTGGTAAAATTCACTTTTAGTCGGCTAAGAGTGAAAATTAGTTTAGGTTTAGAGTTTCGACAAATATAATTCAAACTAATTCATAAAAGCGATAATGACACAAAACACACACTAAACAATCTCACGAGTCTCGCCTAATCAGTATCACATGATCGATATGCTAAAAGCAAACATAAGTATAATTACGAACTAACGATCTAGTTAAATTAGCGCTAGATCCTCGGCCAATCAGGGGAGAAGAGACTCGCGCATGCGTAATGCACTGATGAAGTGCGAAATAAGTGATTCCTTCACCGACCGTGACGTCAGATGGACGTGCTTCTAACTCGAAGTTGCTAAATGTAATTATTGTAGTTTACAAATTAAAATCAAGAGGTCGTATTAAGACGAATCGATCAAATGAACTCGATGGTTCTACAAATATGAAGAAGATAGGGTTCCGTCTACCACCTTACAGCTCCATCATTAGGTGACGATATTGAGAACATCGCTAGGAGAAAGGTACGAGTAGAACTTGTCACGACGGACCTAATGAACCCAAACTCGGTGTGTTTTCAAGTAGGTAAGCATCCTGAGCCCTATGGTACAGATTGTTGTATTGTCATCTAAACCAAGTAAGTACTAAGAATCTATCAAGTTCACAATGAAATGCGAAATGGATTTTTATTTATCTATATTTAATTCTAACCACTAAAATAATCAGCACGTAGAGCAGTAAGTACTCTAAATAGATATGAATTAGTGGCGACAAAATATTTGTTTTGTTGATTAAAATTTATCCTCGGTTTTTTTTGAAGTAAAACTTCTTGGGGCACGGGAGTAAAATTTATTTAACCTCTCAACTGTGGGTTATTCATATATTTGCTTTTCAATTGCTACTAGCCGGGTGCTATCACGAGTGGCTAAGAAATGTAACGGAAATTGGAATCGGTGACGTCAGGGTCGGCTGAAGACTTTTAAAACCGAAACTATTTTCAATACGGTTTTTAACTAATCAGATAAGATAATAATACATTCGTACAATAAAGAATGTTAATTAGTGAGAGAAAAACCTGATGAAACGTTAACAAATAAAAATTATTTTAAGCATTCTTCCACGAGTTCTTGATTTCCGGTATGGCCAAGATGGCGCCGCCGCCACCGCCGCCGCCGCTGGCTGGGACAACAAAACCAACTAGCATGACTCAAACTACTTCGTTCAACCTCTTTGTTGGAACCGGAACTTATGTTTGACAGCTGTGCGATGCGATCCATACAGTTTGTAAGAAAAGAGTTTCATCAATGTCACACGGGTCGATATGGATTTCTAAAACAAGCAAAGCAATGCATACATTTGAGCGAGACGGCTTAAAGACGTGACGTCAGATGGTATATAATCTGAGCGAGATGCAAATAGTAGTGACACTATTGAATGAGTTAAGTATATCACCACGAGCGCGACAAATTGTAGATAAGGAATGGTGGGAAATAAATGACATGACGTATTAAAAGTAAGTACAAGTATAAAATAATTTCAAATAATCGGACGTCTGAAACTTAAAAGTAACTTGAAGCAGAGATTGGATCTCAAAATTGGAAATTTAAATCTCTTTTAGTATAGGTAGGTATAGGTGTATAGTATAGGTACCACTTAATGATATAGCTACAGAAGTTTTACTTCTAACACGTGTACGGTGCTACACGCGTATATATTTTTTTTTCTAAACTACTTATTTATCTATATAGACACCGCAAAAGTTGCTCAGAATAATGTCCCTAACAAAGTAGTTTCTCATTTTGCGTTAATTCATTTACACCTTGTTTAATATATACATATATACTGTATATATATTTTTATTATTATTATTACGAGCCCACCATGTCCCACTGCTGGGCAAAGGCATGCAAAGGCCTATCTCCCCCTCTTCCACTCTATCCGATCCTGAGCGGTCTCCCTCCAGTCCTTGTCCCATCATAGACCCAACTTCCTGGCTCGGCCACGCTTTCTCTTTGCATTTTCTGGGAGCCAGTCTGTGGCTCTATTAACCCAGCTATTCGGCAGCATTCGAGCAATATTTATATAATTATTATTATATATTATCTGGATACTGTTCAGCAGTTTCCTTTCAAATTCAAAGAGTAACTTTTACTCGAGAGTATCTTCTACTTTTCCATAGACACCTGAAACCTAGATCAGATCACCTCATTTTTAACTGTTATCATTTGTCATACAAGTTAACCCCGGGATAGTTATTCTCGGATAAATTTTTGATGGTAACCTTATAATGATAAGTATGTATAATATTTATTTGTTGTGTACTAATCGATCGGTCTCTATATGGATTAATTAAGGAAATAGCGATGGCGGTCTACATAGTTAAAAAATTTCATCATCCTAGAACTCGAAATGAGGAAAACTTAGGCGTTATCGTTATAACGATTGGGTAAATACTACTTACAGAAGTTACCCATAACAGGCATCAGATCTAAGGTAATTAAACACAGTGTGTCTTGTAGACGGAAAATCGATGTTTATTATTGATCCTCAAGTAATGTAAGAAAACGAAGTACAAATCTGACGTAATGCATTATTTCTTAAGTAACATGAAATACATGGTTGGTAAGTTAAGTAACTGCTTGGGTCCAGTACCAGAAGAGTGCCGAACAGGACCCTATACTAAATACTACGGTGTCTGTCTGTCCGTCCGTCAGCGGGCTAGCACCCTTCGGGTTCCGAAACCTAAAAACACCAGAGTAATATCGTTGTCATTGAAGTGGTGGTTGGACAAATCAGGGTTATTAGTTTGTTTTGAATCTATTAGATTCTGCTGACCAAGATCATATTTGACGGACATATCATTAATTTATGCTACCAGTTTTTTTTCTTTAATTCAATTATAATAATTTTAGTTTTAGTTTTAGGAAGAGAGTATTATTTTAATTTGAAGTGCCTACCTAAAAACACTAATTTTAACAAATCTAATACCTAAACTAAAATTATACCACTATTAAGAAATCAATTTCATTATTTAATATAGTGTCCCTAGCTAAGGATTATTGCAGTTGACAAAAGAAATGGAAACTATGATAATAAACTAAAAATTAAGTAATAAAGGAAAAGATTCTAAGTACCTACGTACTTAACTTTTTCCATAAAAACATGCACTTATTTGGTTCTGCCAGAACACCCTCGCGGTAAGTTTTATGTGTCAGATTTATATGTATGTCATTTTACATTCAAAATATGAATTAGTTGGGCTTATGGGGATTTCTTCAAATAAGTCAAGAAATAAATAAGGTACAAAACGAGGTAGGTGATTTCACGTATACTCACCAAAGTTCCCAAATAGCTATGTCCGATCTCATCTTCGGATGTATCCCCTGATACTAATGATTGCTGTTTCTTCCACTTCATCTTGAATCACTAATATTCCAAGCTGGCTAAAATACTAAACGCCCACGCAATAAAAGCAATTTCGATTATTTTTTTCGGCAATTATACTCGAAATGCTGGTCGGTGAATTCGCAACCCTTTGAATTACACCAAAAAAAAAGTGCAGTTCAACGGCACTTAATCGATGTCCAAACTTAAAAAAAATAAAAGTCGACAAAGTCCCGCGCTTTTTCGTTCACCAAACGTCACTGGCTACATTTTGTATTTTTTTCGCATTTATTTCGCCACAGGCAAAGGTCACCTGAGTGTTGTGCCCAGGACCAGGTAAACTTATCGACTGGCGGCAAGTCCTTTAAAGAGCGTGTTACGCTGAAATCATACTGAAATGCTAAAGCCGTGAGCACACTTGCACTCGCGGAAAACTATAACTTTGCATCCTGATGGTTTTCCTTGTGACTTCGAATATGGGTATGGCCAGTTGCAAAAAATATTATTTTTATGGTATGTTAATTGTTATGTTAGTTAGAGGTAGAGTTGATGCGACATTAAGGTAATAAACAAAAGGGGAAGGTTAATTGTCGGACGTTGTAAGATGAGATAATGGATTTAGTTTAAGATCTTATAGGTACATCTTTGGAAGAGTGAATGACTGTCTGCCTGACATAATCATCCTGGGTTCGAATCCCAGTCCAGGAAGTGTTGGGTTAAGGTAAAAATTAATAAATGTAATTTTAGATTTCTAATCATGATTGTAAATATCTATTACCTATGTGTGACCTAGGTCAAACACAGATCCAAAGTAGTTAATATATGTTCGAAAGAACAAATAGGTTTTTTTGAATAAAACCAAAGCCTTAAAAATGAGAATACAGCATCATTTATTCATGTGCATAGAACTGACAAGTAGAGCTAAAACATAAATAACAGCGAATCTAAACAGATTTCTGATAAGAGCCGTGTCGTGTATGTACCCTACATAACTTGTAAACAACTATACGGGCTCTGAATTAAACTGCACTATACTTACATCCAACCACCAACGAATAATACTATACTTACCTACCATTGATATATGTAAGGATACGGATGCGCCTTCCCAGTCTAATCTTCTTACTATGTTGTCATATAACATAAAACGTTTGTCATAGTCACTATACAGGATGTAATCTTTAAGTGTGCACAGGCGAATAATTCCGTAAAGATTTAAAGATTTATTTATCAAAGCAGGTCACACTTACAGTATTAAAAACCAAAACGTGTGAGAGCCAACACAAGATACAGAAACTGTACACAATATATAAGGTTATATAACGGATATCAAAAAACTTTAAACTGATATCAAAAGTACGTTACTTAATGAGTATAATTGAAACAAAAATTAAACTATAGAAAAAACCGACTTCCACAAACCCTATTTGATTAGATTGAGTTTAATACAAACTGTAACCCCTTATCCCCCCACCCTTGGGGAATTAATTTTGTCAAATCCCATATCAGTGCTACCCCACGCTACTAAGGAACCCCTGTACAAAGTTTCATGGCTCTAGGTCCACCACCGGTATAGGCTATGCGTTGCCTGCCCGTCAGCCACGCATTGTATTTGTACCTAGTATTGAGCAGTTCTGGTGGCCATATTGGTCTTCATCAGCAGTTCTGCATCACAATATTATGCTTACCATGTGCATTTGCACGAGTTATTATGAAAAACACAAAAATCACTATAGGTCTGCCTATAATATTTGAAGAGTTCCCTCGATTTCTCCAGGATCCCATCATCAGATCCTGACCTGGTGTCAATGGGACCAATGGGAAGGTAAACCCTTTCAAACAAAAAAATAATTTTCCAAATCGGTCCATTCGTTTAGGCGCTATTGGGGTGTAGACATAAAAAAAAAAAAAAAACATCCGGACGAATTGTAAACCTCCTCCTTTGGGAAGTCGGTTAAAAATTACATCAATAACTTGTTACCTACTTTCGAACGTATCTCCATGAAATAGGAGTCCCAAAGTGCAATAGCATGTTTTGTGTAGCAAGCAGAATCTAAAAAGAATCCTGATGCATAACCAGCCACTTATAGATTGACGAACACTTAAAATCATACTTACTTATTCTTTTGGCATAATAATATGGAATAAGGATCCAGGAATGTCCCAGCACATTCATATTCTTTATTGCACAGTAACTTAATAATAAAACTTAAAATAAGACATATAGATAAGGACATTCATAGGTGGATATGCAATTACAATCTGTCAGCGGAATGTGCGGTTCTATAAAAAATAGAAGATCTGTATAATTAAATTGCAATCAAAGCAAATATGTTATTATTTATTTTTCACTTCTCATGCTTGTAAAGTTCATCTTTATGTTGAGTATAGGCTGCACAAAATCGCTTTTTACGCACCAGTGCATAAATTAAAATCTTCGTCAAGTCTCAGACTCTAAGACAAAGTTCGTTGGGTAAACAGCCATACACACCTATGCTAAGTGCCACTGCCACATATAAAAAAAAGTATATTGGCGGGAATCCTTATTTTTTATTTGTGTTACAATTTTGAATTGCAATATTTCTGTTTAATTTCCTCATAAATGAAGTGAAAAGCAGAGTGTATAACTTGTACATAAAACCCATTTTACTCTCGACTTGACTATAATATAATATACCATAATACACGTCTCATCTACTATTAATAACAAATGTCAAAGTTACATCGCAGTTCTTTACTGAAATTATTATCTACGCATTGATCAGCTTGGACCTGTATTTAGTTGCGGCCCGCGTTTTTGCCAACCCTGCAAGTCCGTTACCTTTTATAGTTATTTTTTGTTTGATAAATATCCTAGGTTTTATCGAAATAATCAAATAACTTCCGAGGTAATCCGACTTATTTTCTAAGGAAGACTGTACTGATAATGACGCATCACTACGGCAATTAAGGTTGTGGAATAGTTGGGTATGTAAAGTAAATGTAAAGTAGGTAGGTACCTATTGAAATTCTAGAACGACAATATAACAACATCCTTACAATATATCGTTAACATTGGCCGATCTCCATTTCTCTGTTTGCTGTAGCGTTTAGTGCGTCCTCGCGCAACGATAACTATACCGTTTATCGTTATTTCACATTTTAACGTTAGATCACTTCGCTAATCAGCGGTGATTGGAATAGGTAGTTTTATTTCATATGGGTAAGGTTGGTATAGAGCTCCGTGGTCTAGTGGGTTTCACGCTGGTTTCTGGCGCAGGAGATGCAGGTTCGAATCCCAGTGCTGTCCATGTATCAAAGGGATAAATAATTTATCTTGTCATTATCATTACGGATGCTCTAAAACGGTGATGGAAAACATCGTGAGGCAACCTTCATTACTCCATAGCTGCGGCGATGGCCTAGCTCCCTATCACGCAAAATGGAGTGTTGAATAAATTGTTAATTTCAATAATTAAAAATATTATTTATTTATTTTAAATACATCAATAGCAGTTTTATCCAGTTTATTTTTATCTTTGTGCACTAGGACTATCCTCTCAGCACCATCTTTCCTGTCCTGTCTAGGTTTGCTGGTAGAAATCTCTCTTAAGGGATAAGCTCGCCTTTGCGCACTATATGTTATCTAAGTTTTATTACTAGTGGCTCTGTGAGCTGTAGACCTCGCGAGTATGTCGGTGGGAAAGCTGAACTGCTAAAACACATAAAAAAAAATAACCCAAATAATTTTCTTTCAATAACACATACAAACTTATGAATGTACCTGGTTACGTACATGCAGTATGAAAGTAGCCGCACCAATAACTTTGTAAACTACATTTCGCGATCTTTTATACAACCTATTGACTTTTTACTAAAATTATATAATCTATTTCACTCTCATAGTCTTTACAAATCCAACGACACCTCATTTGTTAATATCCATCGAGCCGTTTGGGTTGTAGCGATTTTATCTCCGCCATTTTGAAAAAAATCAAAAAACTGGCTCGAGTAAAAAATTCTATTTATTTTTCCAACCTGCTCACAAAATTTCACGAGAATCGGTTCATAAATGCGACCTGTAGAGGAGAACAACCGGACATACGAAAGCATTTTTGCCCAAACCTGAAACGGAGACGCTTCGCTCGCTTCGCTCGCTCGGTCAATTAAGATACTGTGCAATAAAGAATATGAATATGAATCACGTTTGTTGTACATGGGAGCCCCCCTTAAGGCCGGGACTCCACCAAAGCGGAGATGTGCGGAGATGTGGAATATTTGTATGGCGCGATGGAAGCGGAGATGTGAGCTGTTTCCATCGCGCATACAAATATTCCACATCTCCGCTGTGGTGGAGTCCCGGCCTAATATTAAATTTCTTTCGATTTTTAGTATGTGCTGTTATAGCGGCAACAGAAATACGTCATCTGTGAAAATTTCAACTGTCTAGCTACCACGGTTCATGAGATACAGCCTGGTGACCGACAGACGGACTGAGGGACGGACGGACGGACGGACGGACGGACGGACGGACGGACGGACGGACGGACGGACAGACAGACAGCAAAGTCTCAGTAATAGGGTCCCGTTTGGCACCCTTCGGGTACGGAACCCTGAGAAGCAATGATCGGCGTCGGCCAGTCGGCCAGGCATAGTCGGCCCATCACTACTAATTAGGTTGATTACGCATAAGTAGGTAGCAGTTTCTTCTCTCACGTGATTTTGTTGAATTTATTTTTTTTGTGTAAATTTGTTGCTAATTAATTGACGGTAATGATTCGCCAATTTTGTTTCGTCGACTCATCGGTTTATATTGACTCTATATTTTTAAAATATTTCTATGACGCCTTGCTTTTTCATAATCGTTAGGTACGCGATCTCAAAAATCTGTGAGTTTGAATATCAGTAAAAAAATATTAAGAAAAAAAACAATAAATCATGCATCGTCTAGAATCGTGAGGCCATCAAATCACTACTTATCTCGAATTACTGTTAAATAATGTGCTAGTTACTACATGTTTTTCTGTCTGTTTTGGGTTTTGAATCAAATAATATTTCGTGTATATTTACAACAGAGACATCTGACATCATCGATATACATATAAATACACATTCTACTTATTAGGTAAAATAACTGTTGTGAAATAGAGCCCGCTTGCTCGTTGACGGACAGACGCACAGACGGACAGCGGAGGCCCATTTGGCACCATTCGGCTACGGAACCCTAAAAATCAAAACAGCGTCACACACACCTATTCTCATAAGGGGTCGCTTGCCCACGACAAGCCACTTACTCTACACTCCACTGTTTGTAAAATTATATAATATTCGAAGACAGAGAGTGTAAGAAGACAGGAAGACTGCGCGGCCGTGAAGCCGCGCGATAGTGATACGGTGCGCGTGCGCATGTGACCGGACGAGACGTCTTTGAAGTTGACGGATAGTCTTTATTTATTTATTTATCATCTATAAGCACCTACCATGACAGGATAAACGTAATGCGGAATGTATATTTATAAACTAACTTACTAGTATACGGTCTCACTACAAAAAGTTGACTTCTGTTGAGAATATGTTTAAAAACATAATAGTAGGCTGCGTTTGACGTCGGTTTAGATATAGACGTTAATTTGTGTGTCACTAGTTATTTTTAGGGTTCCGTACATTAAAAGGGAAAAATAAAACCTTAAAATCACTGCGTCTATTCGTCTTGCGAGACCTTTTTCCTAGGGCTGCGACGCATGGAGTTATCTAGTCAAAAATATCGATTATTCAGATCTGTGTTCCCGAAGAGCTGTAAATAAATCAAACAATACGACCGATTATGCTGTGAAATTTTTGGAGTTGCATAGGTAGTATTCGTAGAGGAATCAAAACCAAAATATTATTACAGTATTTCCAGTTGACATACACCCGTATGCTTAGTCGTTTCACCCGATTTACCCTCGACTCAACCTAACTCACGAGACTATTGTCAAAAATAGCACTCAAGTTTAATTATTTGATGACGCATTAACAAGAAACTAAATCAAAGAGCTGGGCTCGAATTCTACTGTACACAAGCATACCACAAGCCTGGCACGAACTTGAATACGACGCATTTGGTATTCTACTAAATCTCACAAGCGCCAGTGAGACGCCGGCGTGACGCCAGCCTACTTCGTATTCTACTGTCCGCTGGCGCCGTTCCAACGCCGCCGGCGCCTCGCTGGCGCTTGTGAGATTGAGTAGAATACCAAATGCGTCGTATTCAAGTTTGTGTCAGGCTTGTGCTATGCTTGTGTACAGTAGAATACGGGCCCTGCTGTCAAGCAACTGGAGAAACACACGGATGTAAATCATGAAGTACGAAGCTAAGGTCTCTTAATTCACATGTAAAGAACAAAAATGTGATCCATGATTTCTAGCCCCTTCACAAAATATAGACTTGTACGGAACCCTCGGTTCGCTAGTCCGGCTCGCACTTGACCGGTTTATTTTTCTTAAATTTTAAGCTGTGATGGTTCTTAATCCTGGAACAAACATCTCTTAGCTCTGAGAGCATCTCAGGCGAATGAAAAGACATTTGATAGGCGGAACCACTTTTGCTACACAGCTGAAAGAACTTTTATGACTTCGTCAGAGTCGGTTGAGCCATTACTTGAATTTTGGTAAAATCGAGAATTTTTATACAATTAAATAAGGCAATCTCGTGCCGTGCGCGTCAATGGCAAAGCGCGCACACCTCCCCTTCGAGACGTAAGACAATTACCCATTATGCGCGCTCCGCCGTGCGCGCACGCCGCAACACACTTGCCGTGAAAACGATAGGATGATAGTGAATGGGAATACGGAGAGAAACGAGTCTGCCGTGTCTTACACCGGTAGGTAATGAATACTGCATTTTGCATGTCTGGGGGCTAACCAGAGACTATATATATCTAATTGACTGCGCCTGCGGGGTACTGCGGCTCGCCAAACGTTTGTTGTATTCAAAAACGTTCGCATACGCAACCTATGTACGATGACTGGCCGCCAGACAGTTTCGCAGCGGCTGACCAATCACAGCTCTCTTACCTCGTCCCCCGCCGCCCGTAAATTGGTGAGTTGTGTTTTAAAGGAAAATGTATCTATTCGCTCTCCACTGGATAAGTGCTCCCTGGGGCTAACCCATCGCCGCAGCTATGAAGGTTACCTCACGATGTTTTACATCAAAGTTTTCGAGCCTGCATCTCCTGCGCTGCATCCACATGGATGACATTATACATCCAGATTTTTGAAGTAAAACTTCTTGGGGCACGGGGGTAAAATTTATTTAACCTCTCAACTGTGGGTTATTCATATATTTGCTTTTCACTTGCTACTAGCCGGGTGCTATCACGAGTGGCTAAGAAATGTAACGGAAATTGGAATCGGTGACGTCAGGGTCGGCTGAAGACTTTTAAAACCGCAACTATTTTCAATACGGTTTTTAACTAATCAGATAAGATAATAATACATTCGTACAATAAAGAATGTTAATTAGTGAGAGAAAAACCTGATGAAACGTTAACAAATAAAAATTATTTTAAGCATTCTTCCACGAGTTCTTGATTTCCGGTATGGCCAAGATGGCGCCGCCGCCGCTGGCTGGGGCAAACACTGGCAAACAAAACCAGTGACGTGACCAAAAACTACTTCGTTCAACCTCTTTGTTGGAACCGGAACTTATGTTTGACAGCTGTGCGATGCGATCCATACAGTTTGTAAGAAAAGAGTTTCATCAATGTCACATACGGGTCGATATGGATTTCTAAAATGATGAACGAATCGTTTTGTGGCCGGTAACTATGGAATAGGTACCTAAAACGCGCTGCGTAGTCGCGCAACGGGCAGCTAGTAACCGCATAAAGTCACTTAGAATCATCCAAATGTGATATTTAGTTTTCAAGCAAATTCCGATGTGATGGATGGCTGCATTAAGACTTCTTGAAAACAATAAGTAGGTACCTAGAACTGTTCTAAAGCCACTTTTTATTATATAGTGCAGTTCAAGTCACAAATTAGCAGTTTAGCTACTAAGTACGTGTTATACCTACCTATTTAATGTTTATCTGTAGTAAACGGCCAAAGCGAGGTCTACAGTTTACAGAGCCATAAGTTTAATGGCTTATTGTTTCGCTTATTTGTTTGTATGTAATTTTTGTAATACATATTTTAAAGTTGAATTGTTGTTATAACTGTTGAAATTAAGTATACGATTTTGATTTTAATAAGCTTTTGTAATTTTAAAGTTAATGCTTCATGCCAGTCAATAATGTTGAAGTAAAATATAAAAATCGAGGTATGTCGTATGGCGGACTAAGGAAATGTCAAGAATAAAATTAAATAAGAGTCGCGATGAAGTAACCCTAAAAAATCCTAGCAAAGTAGGTATGTATAGGTTAGCGGGGGTAGCATAAGGCACGCCAGTCACCCCAGCCACGCATTTTGTCACAATTTAATGTCATACCATAATGAATGCGCGCTATTTTATGGAGAAACATCATTGAGACGCGAAAGGAGTTGGCAATTTGGCAAAATGACTGCCCCAGACATGTACAAAGACTTCTCAACAGCCAATTAATAGCATTTAAATATTCTCTCATAAATTACTGCGTCTTTAGTTAGTTTGTAGAACTTGAAGGAAATGATTAAATAATTATGAGTTGTCACTTCATACTCTATGATTCCGCCATTGATTAGTGACTTTTGCCATCGTTAAAAATAACATGCAACATAATTGCCAACTAGCAAAACTGTTGAAAACAAGAGGTTTCCAGAGGAGTGGCTAGATGGCGTTATGTTGCATGTTATTGCAAAATGGTGCTTATTTCTAGCGACGGCAAAGGTCACGGAATCATATTGGAATCACGGAGTATTGAGTAACAACTCTTATTTACCTATATTTAATAATTTTTTTCTTCAAGTTCTACAAACTAAATACAGACGCAGTAAATTAAATTTATGAATGAATATTTAAATGCTATTGGCTGTTGAGAAGTCTTTGTACATGTCTGGGGCAGTCGTCCATATATTGATTTAGCCATCTTCTTTGTCATTTATCTGCGCGACTGAGGTGAGTGGCAAGCCTTATGGTAGCCCCGCAGGTACACATTAACTTGGAATAGTTGAAAATACGTACTCGATCAATTAAATAAAGGGACTGGGCACAGAGACAAGCAAAGCAATGCATACATTTGAGCGAGACGGCTTAAAGACGTGACGTCAGATGGTATATAATCTGAGCGAGATGCAAATAGTAGTGACACTATTGAATGAGTTAAGTATATCACCACGAGCGCGACAAATTGTAGATAAGGAATGGTGGGAAATAAATGACATGACGTATTAAAAGTAAGTACAAGTATAAAATAATTTCAAATAATCGGACGTCTGAAACTTAAAAGTAACTTGAAGCAGAGATTGGATCTCAAAATTGGAAATTTAAATCTCTTTTAGTATAGGTAGGTATAGGTGTATAGGTAGTATAGGTACCACTTAATGATCTAGCTACAGAAGTTTTACTTCTAACACGTGTACGGTGCTACACGCGTTTTTTTTTTTTGTGACTTTTCGGTGTTTATAGTCATTGTCACGAGATATATCCTGGCTGTTAGGATCGCATATGCGTTTACATCATGTAATACGTATGAACTTCACTGTCAGGGTCAGGAGACAGATTTTGCAGGCTCGTTTTCGTCTATTAGACGACACTGTAAAACAAGCGGGGAGGACCAAGTAATAGGTCATGAAGTCGGTTTTTTTAAGTTTTTAACATGGTGAATTATCATTTAACATAGGCCTACTGACTCCGTTGCAAATCAGAAGTATAGTATCTTATAAGGTTATCTATAGCACGTGATGACGTGACATGTTTGTGTATCACTCGATCATGAGCGACTTGCCTGATTGATAAGGTGTCAGAACCTATAAAAAATGCATTCTGGCTATCTTTGCCGGCGTAGGGGGCAGGTCTAGTACCAGCTAAGGACTGAGAACCAGCGATTGGCCATTCGTTCACTGTAAAGGCTCTTCTACACAATTGGCCATCACAGGCGATTGCAGAACTGGGCATACAGGCTGTAACAGAAAGGGGTGTACAAGCCGAAAGAGGGTTGTTAGAGACATCATTCTGAACAACTTTAACTATGGGACCGACTTGATCAGAGCAACTTTATTTTTCACTCCACCATACAGATCAGCTGAGCGCTAGGCCCGAAATGTACTGAGTTAATAAAAATAAAGTTGCTCTGATCAAGTCGGTCCCATAGTGAAAGTTGTTCAGAATGATGTCCATAACAACCCTATGTCGGCTTGTACACCCCTTTCTGTTACACCACAGGGTGTATAGCTGATATCTATAGCAGCTACACCATAGCTCTCACTTTGACCCGTTTTGCGTGCCATCGATCGTGGGCCCAGCTAGGGCTATTGTGTAAGGGGGGTCATAAAATTGTATCGTACTATACTAAAGTGCTATTCCAAACAGCCTCTTTGTAATATTGAACAGATACATATGTAAAATGACAGACGAATCAGTCACAAAGAGCTATCAAAACCGCTTAAATCAAGGCCATAAAACAGGTGTAAAAAAATCAGCATTTCGGAATCTTATAATTCCTTTCTTTATACTTTATACTTTATTGCACACAAATCAATACATTATGACAATTAAAAATGGATATGACATGTACAAAGGCGAGCTTATCTATATCGAGAGATTTCTTCCAGCAAACCCAGGATGGAAAGGATAAATAAATCAACAATAGGTAGATCCAAGTGTACAACATCAAATACTTAAGTAAAAAAAATAGGTAATAATATAAAATAATAATATAAACTACATACAAATACGTACATATATACCAGAATTAATGGATAATATTTGACGTCGGATAACTTTGACGTCGAAACCCATCGTTTTATGCTCAGGGCGTTACTTTACTGAGTTTGTTGATATCATTGTATCTGTGGTTTGTTGTTAGACTGCAAACAGAGCTTATCCACTGCACCCAGGGAGCACTTATCCAGTGGAGAGCGCATAGATACATTTTCCTTTGAAACACAACTCATCAATTGACGGGCGGCGGGGGACGAGGTAAGAGAGCTGTGATTGGTCAGCCGCTGCGAAACTGACTGGCGGCCCGTCATCGTGCATAGGTTGCGTATGCGAACGTTTGTTGAATACAACAAACGTTTGGCGAGCCGCATTCCCCCGCAGGCGCAGTCAATTGGATATATAGTCTCTGATAGGGGCCAACGCTACCATGATGAATTATTCACCAATCTTTTAAGCTACACTTTACCTCCTTTCAAAGGCCACCTGGCGGTTGTATATCGCTATGACTTAAGTTTAACCTGTACGATATATGCCATACATTTGTTGCATCGCGATTTTGAACCTCATGTCTTCGTAATAAAATTCAAAACCTATGTTTGTGTGTTTGTTTGTTTGTTTGTTTGTTTTCCTCTACAGGGCGCATTTATCAACCGATTCGCGTGAAATTTTGTGAGTAGGTTGAAAAATTAAATATAATTTTTTTTCGAGCCAGTTTTTGGATTTTTTCAAAATGGCGGAGATATGGGGTTTTAAAATGTAAAAAAATCGCTACAACCCAAACGGCTCGCTGGATATTAACAAATGAGTTGTCGTTGAATTTGTAAAGACCATGAGAGTGAAACAGACTATATAATTTTAGTAAAAACTCAATAGGTTGTATTTTAGATCGCAAAATGTAGTTTACAAAGTTATTGGTGCGTAAACAGGTACATTCATAAGTTTGTATGTGTTATTGAAAGAAAATTATTGTGTGTTAGCAGTTCAGCTTTCCCACCGACATACTCGCGAGGTCTACAGCTCACAGAGCCACTAGTTGATATTTTTACGACTAGTCAATTAGGTATCACGCTCAATGGAAATTGTTTTTGCGCTCTTTTTTGTACTTAATTTATCATCAAACAAACCAATCCAAGCAGATAAAGAATCTGTATTAACAACAGAAGACCAAAACGTACTCATTCTTTGAATATTTCCATTCTACGTCTAATTATGATTGATTGATTGCTTTTTTTTGTGAGGGTAGTCCTACAAGATAACAATATCGTTGTGCACTTATGCATAGGTCTACCTTTTATTAAATTATCCTCTCCATCCTAGGTTTGCTGGAAGAGATCTCTTATTAGAGATAAGCTCGCCTTTGTACATGTTTTTTCTAATATTAAGTGTCTGTATTATGTTTTCTGTGCAATAAAGTATAAAGTAAAGTAAAGTAATTATGCGGCGTTCCGTGAACAAACGATTTCCTTTGGCAGGAATAATCAGATTGCGACTTCTAGGGCCGTAGCACACCGCTAATAGTGTACAGTCTTCCAACGGTCTTTTGAATGACGTTTACAGGGAGGCTCCACTTCTACGCAACTTAATGCAATGAACCAAGCAAGCCAAAAGATGGTTAGCAAGTCGATTCTGCATTGTCTTATCGCAGTATTTGTCATTTTAATAAATAGCAGCTAGATATTATGTTTACCATCTTCCGGGTTCCGTATCCGAACGGTAACTCTTTAAAAGTAAGCCTCCGCTGTTCGTCCGTCTGGCTGTCTGTCGGTTTATTGTTTTAATTCAATACAACATTTTTTATTTTTCTTTTTGTTAATGATGGTACGGAGCCCTTCGTATGTGAGTACGACTCGCACATACACTCGCAAGACTGGTTTTCTTGTAATTTATTTATTACCAGATTTAAGGAAATCGCAAAAATATTATTTCTCGATCGTAAGTGGTGTTGTTCATAAGTTTATTATGATCTTTTTCCTTTATGAAATACATAAATCGATTAGTAGCGAGAAGCCATTGATATAAGAAGTTACTTATTGGCTAATTATTCCTATATATCCTTTATATCCTAATTATAGGGAAGTTGTCGATCTGTCCTGTCGCCCAGACAGTCGCCGGACAGTGATGACTCCACTGCATTCTTACACGAATGGACTATATAGCATTCTAGATATACAGCAAAGTATGCGACAATCTGACCAAATTGAAACTTATCTTCATTCGTTGTGCGTGTACATGACATTGACTTTGATATTCTGTAGCTGAATATAATCTTATCCAATAATTGGCTATCTTCCTTGAACGATAAAGTGAAGTCATGTGGTATTGTTATCTGAGTTTTGTGATGATTTTCGTTTTCACCTGTTACTGATATGATAACCATTTCTTTAGCTTTTTATGTGTAATAAAATATTTGTTTGTATTTTGCTCATCATTGAATCATTCACAATAGCCTATTCAATGTATGATTGACACTTAAGTCGTTGTCTTTAGTTACGGAAATGACTGCGTCATTTAACTTGCACTTTCATATGAAATAATGTTTCCTCCATCGAGTCTGTGGTTTCCTCACGATGTTTTCCATCACCGTCAGATGTAGTTTGAACTTTGGTATACAAATACTAAATACAAAAAGCTTTATTTCCGTAAGTTGATTGGCCAGGAAGCCCCGCTCTTTCTTATTTGGGTATCATTATAGGTATTGAGTATGTGAAATCTAAACTTGATTATGAGTAGGAAAAGTTAATTTTAATTTATAAGGTTATTTAAGTATGACGTCAAATGCAACGTAATAAAAAAGGTAAGTTGAAATTGAAATTAAGGTAAGTTTTGGTTAAGTTTAAAAATAAGTTAAATTAAATATCCTAGGCTAGGACCTAGACGATATAACTCACGTTTGTTAGAGTTTGTGTTTAATATACTTATAGAATTGTAGCATAAATTAAAAAATGTATTTGGAATAAGATATACCAAGCTAAACAGTAATATAAACATCAGTTGCTTAAAGGCGGCAACTGTTAGCGGTAAACAGGTGCTGCCATCTTGTTTTTAAAAAGTATAAAAGAGACTGTTTGGCTTAGTCTCGGGTGAGTCCTTGTACGAATTTTGGAGAATAAACAACTATTTATAAAAGTTATGCTGGTTTATTTTGAATGATACGCCCCTGGTCTTTTATCAGAAGTGGCACGAATAAATTAATCAGTGATAAACAGTGATATCGCTATGGGTAAACCCCACGACGATGTAACCTTAAGCGCCAACAGTTTCAACTGTGAGTGAAAAATGGATGGAGATTCCAGCCCAATTCGGATTTCCGATGAAACTTCAATTAAATAGAATGGATTTTGGAACAGACAATAACAGGCGAGTACCTTTATTTTTCTATTCTTACGCATTACACGTTATGTTAACACATTTCTTGCACTGATTAAGATGCAAAACATATCATACTAGGACAGACTATTACTTCAAGTTTGTGAGACTTCTCCCTACACGCAGAAACGCGTTTTGTTTGCCTAGATTGTTGTGAAATCGTTGTCCTTGGGTAAAGCCCCTTTAACTGGGTGTAATTGTAAAAATCAAAGCCTATGCGATAAAAGTACCGGATCGGGAATCTCGCACACAAGAGGTAACCTATGCCTCAAGAGATACAAAGCAACGAATTACGTAGTCTACCTACCTTGCTACTGACCACAATTACAACCAACGATCTCATAGCAAAAAAAGTGGATAGGCACTGTTCTTCTGTCTCTGCGTTTCAGAAAGCTGCTGCCACCATCACATATTAAGAACCTTTGAAGAGGCAGCAGGCCTCTGGAAACTGGTGACGTTGTGACGCGTTGTCCAGTCCCCGCAGCTATCGATAACGAGTACTTTGTGATTTGATACAGGACGGACTGATGGATGGACTGGTAATGTTGTCATAACCCGATGGATTGGGCATACCGATGGACTGGTATTATCGACACAGAGCCTGACTATTGTCAAAACTGACTATTGTCAAAAACCCGATAGACTGGGTTTAGAGCCGACAGACTGGCTTTGCTGACACTAAAATGATTTTCATGAAGAGTCATGCTCTATATTATCCCCTTCTCCGACATAAATAAACTTTAATTTAATGAATAGATACAATGTAATGAAACATGATGCACTTACACACATATAAGACATAAGAATCGAATTAATATCTTGTTTTTTGCGGAGGTCACAGGTAATTGAGGAATTACACTGTTGACTCTGCGTTGCTTATAATGAGATTATGTCTGACTGGAAGTCCTTGAGTGGTCAGCATTGATGAAGTCCAATGGTGCAGCTGGTTAACGGCTGGATGTCATTGGGTGATCAGTGTATTGGCGTAGCTCTCGGTGCAGTTAGCCATGATTCAGTCATAGGGATTTATGTCTGACTGAAAGTCGTTGAGTGGTCAGCATTGATGAAGTCCAATGGTGCAGCTGGTTGACGGCTGGAAGTCATTGGGTGGTCAGTGTATTGGCGTAGCTCTCGGTGCAGTTAGCCATGATGCAATCATGGAGATTTATGTCTGACTGGAAGTCGTTGAGTGGTCAGCATTGATGAAGTCCAATGGTGCAGCTGGTTGACGGCTGGAAGTCATTGGGTGGTCAGTGTATTGGCGTAGCTCTCGGTGCAGTTAGCCATGATGCAATCATGGAGATTTATGTCTGACTGGAAGTCGTTGAGTGGTCAGCATTGATGAAGTCCAATGGTGCACAGCTGGATGACGGCTAGAAGTCATTGGGTGGTCAGTGTATTGGCAAAGCTCTCGGTGCAGTTGGCATACATTTCTATGCGGAGGTGTCAACGAATTCCATGGTGCAATCAATAGAGATTTATGTCTGACTTTAAGTCGTTGAGTGGTCAGCATTGATGAAGTCCAATGGTGCAGCTGGTTAACGGCTGGAAGTCATTGGGTGGTCAGTGTATTGGCGAAGCTCTCGATGCAGTTGGCATACGTTTTGAGATTGGAAGTCATGGGTGGTTGGCAATCTCTTGTTTAGTTTGATATGGAAAGTAGAATTAAAACAACAGCTACCTAAAGAGCAATATTATGATTGAATGTGTGTGAGTGTTGAAGAGGATCATTTATTTGTGAATGTCAAAACAATTGGAAAATAATACATAATAATACATGTGTAATTATTGCTGATTATGTCACGTTATGACAATTTACAGACTAGATACTTAGTTTGAGGACAAACTCTTGGTCAGGAAGGCCGAATGTTAGAGTTTGTGTTTAATATACTTATAGAATTGTAGCATAAATTAAAAAATGTATTTGGAATTAGGGATGCAACATCGTTCATAAAAAACATCGATGTTTAAACATCGATGTTTTCGAAAGAATAACATCGATGATAAAACATCGACGTTTATGAACGATACATCGATGTTTTTACGATGTTTTTCTAGACTACCGGGCACTGCTTTGAAAAAGGGAAAAAAACGCGTTTATTTTTTACTTTTCCACAAACCGAGCCGATGAATGAAAGAAAGAACTGTGCGCTTCGCAAACACAGACATACACACCACAGCCACAGCGCAGACCTTTAGATAAAACCATAGAGTAAAGGCCCCTTTTCTATGCGCATCACGCTTCTATTCGCTTTACTTCGCTAATAAGTGAATAGTGATTAGTATAGTAATCGGCCTCGTACGTAACTTATCAAATTTTGTAATGGCAACACCAATTTTGGCAAGTATACGAACCAATACATATATGGCGCTGAGAAAACATCGTTCATAAAACATCGCTCATAAGAACGATGTTTCATCGATATTAACAGTTTCATCATCGATGATAAAACATCGATGTTTAAGAACAAAACATCGATGTTTTTGAAAATCGATGTATCGTTTGCATCCCTATTTGGAATAAGATATACCAGGCTAAACAGTAATATAAACATCAGTTGCTTAAAGGCGGCAACTGTTAGCGGTAAACAGGTGCTGCCATCTTGTTTTTAAAAAGTATAAAAGAGACTGTTTGGCTTAGTCTCGGGTCAGTCCATGTACGAATTTTGGAGAATAAACAACTATTTATAAAAGTTATGCTGGTTTATTTTGAATGATACGCCCCTGGTCTTTTACGTTTGTATTTGTATTCGATCGCGATTTTAACCTGCATCTGCATATCATAGCTGCGGCGGTGGGCTAGCCCCCTGTCACGCAAAATATTAAATTACCAACTAATCGTAGGCACAAAATTGGGGTTCCGCCAACCCGTACGGGAAAAGGCGTGACGCTATTTCATGATATGTTTAATTAAGAATTCATAGCATTCACCGGCCGACTCTATAAAAAATAGTCATGACAATTGGCGTAATTCGTCACGCGAGCAATTTAGACCGCTATACCTTGACGACTCCACCGTATACAAAATAAAATAGCAAGTCAGTCATAGTTATTTTCACGGCATATTAGTTGGCGGTGGGGCCCGTACTCCCGCCGCCGAATACTTATCCAGTGGAGAGCGCATAGATACATTTTCCTTTAATTTACTGGCGGCGGGGGACGAGGTACGAGAGCTGTGATTGGTCAGCCGCTGCGAAACTTTCTGGCGGCCCGTCATCGTACATAGGCTGCTACGTTGGCGAGCCGCATTCCCCCGCAGTCAATTGGATATATAGTCTCTGGTGTCACTGGACGTGCTGTGTCCACTGTCCACTCAACCTGCAACTCAAGAAGCTTACAACAAGTGGTTTAACAGGACGTATTATATCTGCGTGTTACTGAAATGCGGTCACTGGCCCACTTCCGCTCCCAATTTAACTGATTCTTCCTGGTTTGTCTTACAACTTAGGGCCGCTTGTTCGAAAATCTGCTTAAATACGATTATATAGTTTTTAATTTAACTAATTTTAATTAACTCCCTCATCGTATTTAGGGTTGCTTGCTAGAAAATCCGCTTAATTGTGACAATATCGTGTTTTACTATTTTCAATTAACTCCCTTATCACAATTAGCTAGCTTAATCGTAATAAGCCTTTCTCTTGCACCACTTCTTTTTAATTCTAATTTGCCAGAAGAATGAATGATTCGAGTGACTTCCGGTTTACTCTGTGATTTGAGTGAGTGAGACAGAGACAAAAGATAGAAAACAGAGCGCGAAAGCTTCTTTCATTGTTGTCGTTTGTTTGTCCTTGTCATGTGTTGTCAGCAAACGTCAAGTCAGGTGGTAACCACATCATGGCAACTAATATTGTAATTTTGACAGTCACTAAATGGAGTTTAATCGCCCCCAACTTGGCCGATTATACTAGAATTAGCCCCCCTAAGTCGAGCCATTGTCATTCTCCTGGCCGAAAAGGGAAAAATATTGATATTAAAATTAGTTTGACAGTGGGTACCAACGTCAAAAATTAGACTTTCATTGACCGTCAAAAATTAGACTTTCATTGACGTCTTGGTACCTGTCAAAATAATTTTAATGTCATTTTTTTTATAATTTTAATGTCAATATTGTTCCAAGGACTCTTTTGTCCTTACGCTACAATGGGTGTTAAATGGAGGATAATCGTAATTAGCAATTAAATCAGCGCGGAGCAAGAATATATGTCATTATTTTCGCTAATTCTATTTAAACTCCACTTATCCTGCGCTTAGCAGCTGATTAAATTTTGGAGAAAGCCGCCCTTAGCTTTTCTCTTGCACCACTTCTTTAATCGTGTTATGATTAGCCCGAATAAGGGCTACCTTAACCTATATGAATAAAGAAAAGTATCACCTGGAAGGGAGCCTCGAAATGCGTATTTTTTTTTACATATCAAGTAATAAAACTAAAACTCCGTGGTCTAGGTAGGAAGTTGGACTCACGCGTGCAGGAGATGCAGGTTCGAAATCCAGTTCCACACCACCCCCAGTTCTAGTGCGATATGGGTACTTTGGTACCTATATCCTATCTATCTTAGTGCAAATTAAATTTAACTGTATTTTCTATCTGTGTCTGTATGTGTTTATATGTTATTTTGTTTAGCGCTAAGTATTTTCAATGTTTTATGTGTGTGTGTGTGTGTGTGTGCGCTTATGCAAATAAATAAATAAATACGAAATTCATTATGTACGATGACATATGAAAATCCTAAGTACAGGGACGATCTAACGGGATGGAATACATCTTGGAAAACTTTCAATACTTACTCCATTCCATAGCTGGGCTACAGGGGGCTATGTCTCGCATAATGGAGCATTGAATATCTGCCTAAACGTGCATGGGCACCGCTAATATCTGCCTAAACGTGCATGGGCAACGTTAATATCTGCCTAAACGTGCATGGGCACCGTTAATATCTGCCTAAACGTGCATGGGCACCGTTAATATCTGCCTAAACGTGCATGGGCACCGTTAATATCTGCCTAAACGTGCATGGGCACCGTTAATATCTACCTAAACATGCATGGGCACCGTTAATATCTGCCTAAACGTGCGCGGGCGCCGTTTAACCTCTGCCAGCCCGTTTGTGAACAGGCCTGACTAATATACTAATATATCATCATAGTCATATACTAACATACTGATAGTCATCCAAGACATGTGACACCAATCCTAAATACTTGAGATTAGTGGCCACACTAAATCAGGAATTCGATTTCAAAATACGATTTTTGGCATTGATTCAAATGGACAAATTCTTGAGATTGTTTTTAGCTGAACACATTTTTAATATTGAGTTATGGTTATGTTGAAGAGCGCGTGAAATCGGCTTATCATTGGTTTGGTAACTACACACAATACCTAATAAGTCGGTAGGTATAATATTTTCTTTTATTATCGAGTTTTAATCCAATTAACTTAATTAGCGTTAAATTAAGCACTGTTCAAATATTTCTATGGCTAAAGCAAGGCTTAGGCACAATATTATAAATTTTATTCAATAAATCAGCCCACACCTACCCACTGCTGGGTATAGGCCTCTTCTCTACCACGCCATCCGCTCCGGTCCTGTGCCTCCCGCATCCACCGCCTGCCGACTATGGCGGTGATGTCATCCGTCCATCTGGCTGGTGGTCTGCCTACTTGGCTTAATATTAATCTGGTGTGTGTTGACTGTTGACCAACATGGTCCTTAGGTTTTGATGAGGTATGTTATATTACGAAGGTACATACATACATATAAGACCTGTGTTAGAGACCCTTTTTGAAGAGGTTAGTACCTTCACATCACACTGAACATGAATTGGTCAATGACCACACCACAATCAGAGAACTGGGATCGAATTCTACTGTACACAAGCATACCACAAGCCTGGCACAAGCTTCAATACGACGAATTTGGTATTCTACTAAAACCGGAATCGCAATTCACAAGCGCCAGCCTGACGCCAGCCTACTTGAATACCAAATGCCTCGTATTCAAGTTTGTGCCAGGCTTGTGGTATGCTTGTGTACAGTAGAACCTCTCTGTATTGTGAAAAGCTTGGTCATTTGGATTGATCATCATAAGTTTTGTTTTGGTTTTAAATGGTCTTCACTAATCATTCACTCTAATCATTAACTACAGAACAGAGGGTTAATACAGTAGTAACAAAACACCCAGTGTAAATGTGCCTGGGTTTGACAGACACAAGATTACAAAATTTTAAGATAATTATCAAAACCAATTAAAACTATTGCATGGGTAATTAAATAAGGAAATAAGTTTATTCAGCAGTGATTTCTTACATCCTACCTCACCCTGTATGTCTAATTTGATGGATATTAATTGATTAATTATATGATTTATTTAACATAATAACAAATGGATTAAAATAATTCCTATGTTGCTAAAGCTGCAGTCTAAAGCGATGAAAATTAA
This sequence comes from Argyresthia albistria, assembly GCA_963457715.1. NCBI lineage: Eukaryota > Metazoa > Arthropoda > Insecta > Lepidoptera > Argyresthiidae > Argyresthia > Argyresthia albistria. The sequence goes on along the minus strand of OY735275.1, from coordinate 8,046,329 downwards.
AAAGACCTAGATATAACATAAGTATAAATCAAACAATAATCAGTTATTCATAGTCTGCAATCTGCATACATTTATTTATGGATTATATACATATATGCATAAGTTTTGTTCTTCAAATGCTTGCTGCACTCGCTTATAATGATATGTTTTGTATCAATGTAATGGGTACCACTTCATTTAGCCCTGAGATAAATTATGACTGTGATTGATATCTGCTGTTTTGTTAGGTATTCAACATAACTATTATTCAACTTATCTTACTACTTTACTTAGGATCACATGTTTTCCAACACAGGATTGCACTGGTACAGGTTGTATCAAGATTCTTGGCACTTGAGTGCCATGTGGCGCATGTGAGAGAGGGGTGAGAGTTCACTCAGGTACCAAGAAACCTGGTGGGACCAGTATATGGCTACATTCACCAATCAATGGTGACCAAATGTGGCAACAGAATTGCAGGTATTGTAAATGAGGGCAGAATACATTGAGTACTTCCATAGCTGTGGCCATGGGCTAGCCCCTTAACACAATGGCAAATGTGCTTACGTCTAGCCACCCCCTCTGGGAATCAATGTGATTGATTCTACATACATACATATACATACATGGTCTGCATTCTGCTAGGTAAGTATATGTATAGGCAGGGTGTTTTACAACACAACAAACCTCTTCCAGAAATAATTAAGTCGAGATTATTAGAGATAACTTCACCTTTATACAATAAAGTATAAAGTAAAGTTGATAATATGAGCCTACCATTCAAACATACCTCTTGTAATACACACAGACAAGAGTCTGTAACTCTGTAGAAACGATAAATCAAACATAAATGTATAGTCTTATAGCCTAGACTTACGAACACGTATATACGGCTCGGACTATTATAAGTCCAACATGCTTACCCTAACGGGATCCCCGGACCTGGAAAGGTCTAGAAAATAGAAAACTAGTCTTACTCACCAAAGTATTCTGGTAGCCGAGTCCGGACTCATCGTCCGAAGTCTCCTCCTTGCCAGCGACCCGTGGTTCCTTCATCTTTCACTCACAAATTTATCGAGAAACACACACAAAAGTTTTTTTTACGAAAGAAAACAATGACTTCGCTGGCGAAACTTTTTTACACTCACAATCTCCAAGTTGCACAGTCAATCATCTCCCCTCTCGAGTGGTTGCTACCGCGCGGCCACGAATAAGATAATCTGTAATTGAATAAATGCAATTTCGTGCAAAATGCTCGCGTAATCAAACGCCGGAATAAGAACACACGTTCTTCTTCATTGTTGTTTACTGGGCGACTGACAGTTATAAAAAACAATAGTGACAGCTGTCATTTGACAATTGTTCCGATTCGATGGATCGCACGATTCGCACAATTCGTGAACGACCGTGAACTCATACCTTTCCCATTAGAGTTTTATCTCTGAAGTGCTAATAAAAAAAAATGTGCTTATCATTGAGTTTCAGAGTTTTTACAGCTTTTCGCGCTGAATGCTATCGGCTTACCGATACATTAAAAGAATAGCGGTGTTTAGTTTCACCCGCGGTATTCGGAACATGACGTTTCGTTTAATTCAAATCTTTTGTCGTCATTTTAGTTTAGGGTACCGTAAATCAAAATAATGTGTAGTCTCGACGAGAACGAGAACTTCGGTAAGGCCATTTTAAACACAACATAGTCACAACACAACATTGTCGTTTCGGAGCTCTACAAAACTTGATATAAACAAATATATTAATAAAAGATAAGAGAAGTAAACAGTTTGTTATCTTGTATCTATTTGCCATGAAATTAAACATGTGACGCCAAAGTGGGTCTTTCATTTGACTGGATAAAGCTTTTAGTTTCATTCATTCACTATCACATTTTCTTATCAACTTACGTCCATTTGCAATATCCTATCTATTATATCCATGATTTTCACGGTACCAGAAATAGATTTGACAGTTTTGCTATGTTACCAGAGATAGATTTGACAGTTTTGCTATGTTACCAGAGATAGATTTGACAGTTTTGCTATGTTACCATAGATAGATTTGACAGTTTTGCTATAGAAATTATGTCAAAGACCCTATCTATCGGCCTATTGAGGATAGATGCCGGCTGGGGACAAAAAAAATGGATGTTTACATGTTTGTGATGTCGCTGTTTCTGGTTCCCACGACACAAGGTATCCTAGTGTGGGGCCAGAAGCAATGTATGTGCCTGTATGTAAATGTTTATGTTTATAGATAGGTTATTGAAAACGGCGCGGCGGTTAGCGCCACGCACGTCACGTCTTACCCCGCGCGAACCAAACTGTCAGTAGGTTGGGTATAGTCTTCCAACGAGATTTTAGCTGATGATGATGAGTGGAGTGACGTTTACAAGGGGGCGCCACCTCTACGCAACTTAATGCAACGAACCTGTCATCAACACCGACATTTCCAACGACCTTTTGGCGCGCGGTGACAGGTGGATGACCAATGAGGAATGAAAGGTCCGTGTTGATGACAGGTAGAGCTGGCGCCCTCTGTAAACGTCACTCATTAACAAAAAGATCGTCGGAAGACTATAACATGTAGATATAGTAAGTATGAAGCTGTAAAATTAAAGAATGTCATTGTCTCTTTTATTTCTTCAGTGAGTTTGTTTACATAAATTGGTCACGAGACTTACACGGTCTTTACACTTAATTAAAATTGTAAGTAACTGTATTATTCATAGTGTTGTACCTAAAGCAGTAAAATGTAACTATTCAAAGTTTACATGTACGTATTACATGATACTTATTTAATTAGCTTAGACCCGCCACAGTTCCAAAATACATGTTTTATAGTTTTTATAGGCAAATGAGCCTGCAAACTTATTCACGTTATGTTTTGCTTGTCAATCACGGTGTTTTTGTTGAAGAATTTGTGTTTTATGTCAATAAACGACATTTGAAAAACAAACAAACAATGTAGTAGGTAATGTATCTAAACTACAGTTTAACTTTTAAGGCCGAATTATGTTATTGGCAGCTATTTCATAGTACCGATGATGAAAATGTCATAAACACCGAGTTATTAAGCAAGTAGGTAGGCCTAAGTTTTACCGGTGGCAGAGTCAGAGAGACAGAAGTCTATTAGAACATTCATCAAACTCGTCACCATTTCGCATTCACATTTTTAAGATGAGACACAGATTTGCTACCAAGGTCTAACTTCCGTTTACACATAGCAGCCATTACCATTCAGCATGTAATCTATATTTGCGAACAATTTAGACGCTTATTTGTACAGCTATTGTGGTTTTCTACTCACAGAGACAATGGGAGTGTGGCTGTTGTTCTTTTTGAGTTAGTGCATATTTGTTTAGTTACTATAGTTTGTGAATCTGCCCCCCTAGACAAGATGCAAAACGCTATTATCGTTCGCACGAAACGCTAAGATTATGTATACGATTTGACAATTAGTCACGCTACGCTAGCGTCACCAAATGTCAATTCGCATACATTTTGAGTTTTCGTTTTGTTTCGTTTTCGTAGCGTTATTAACTTTGTCTAGGCCTATGGCATCCTCACAATCCGCTAGGCCTAGTTTGGAAAACTAGGCCTAGCCAATCCTAACAAGGCGCAGAAGAATAATCTTACCTGATAGGTAGGTAGGTACACCATTTAATTTAGTCTTAGTTGTTAAGTAAGATGCCATAAATGCTAGTTAGCCATAAAACAAGCATACCTACCATTATTTATTTGTTTGTCTATACATGTCTTATATATATATTGTATTATTTGTATTGTATTATTTTATTAACCGACTTTCCAAAGGAGGAGGTTTACAATTCGTCCGGATGTTTTTTTTTATGTATGTGCCTCGATAGCGCCTAAACGGATGGACCGATTTGGAAAATTATTTTTTTGCTTGAAAGGGTTTACCTTCCCATTGGTCCCATTGACACCAGGTCAGGATCTGATGATGGGATCCTGGAGAAATCGAGGGAACTCTTCAAATATTATAGGCAGACCTATAGTGATTTTTGTGTTTTTCATAATAACTCGTGCAAATGCACATGGTAAGCATAATATTGTGATGCGGAACTGCTGATGAAGACCACATATGGCCACCAGATCTGCTCAATACTAGGTACAAATACTTACAATGCGTGGCTGACGGGCAGGCAACGCATAGCCTAAACCAGTGGACCTAGAGCCATGAAACTTTGTACAGGGGTTCCTTAGTAGAGTGGGGTAGCACTGATATGAGATTTGACAAAATTAATTCCCCAAGGGGGGGGGGGGGGATAAGGGGTTACAGTTTTTATTAAACTCAATCTAATCAAATAGGGTTTGTGGAAGTCGGTTTTTTCTAAAGTTTACTTTTTGTTTCAATTATTTCTATCTATGTACAAGTTTTTATAAAGGTGCCTTCCAGCCTGAAGAAACATTATTATTAGTAGAAAATGATTTTGTGTGCTAGTTAATAGTTGCTAGTCATTCAAAAATTGTAAAAATACAGGAAATAAAGAATTCTGAAAATCAAATCAATCAATCTGAAGCTCAATATAGACAGGAACCCGAGAGGCCGGCAGGGCACAGTAGACAGCGTAGTCTAATAGGCCTTTTAGGCTGCCTGAGTCCCAGGGTACATATTTTTCGAAATTCTTCCTGAAACTATTTTAGCATGGTGCAACTCCCGACAAAATATTCAATTATTTGGATGTTCTAAATTAAGGACAAAAGTAAAAGTACTCAGGAGGTTATGTAATCTGAGGGCGTGGTAGCGCCCCGCCAAGTCGAGTGAACATGGGCGCAACAGTACCGCCCTTTATTATGTTTTGGAAGCACGATTTGGAAGCATTTCTGTTATGTTGTACATGTTAATTTGACATTAAATAAATAAATGTTTTCATGTATTGTTGTTATGTGGAAACTAGAATAAAAGAAGTTTGGTTGTCAACGAATTCATATCTTTAATCTCGTAAATTATCTTCATAGATTTGATAGGACTTCCTTACCCTTAGATCTAATTTAATTAAAGCACTACATACATTTATACCTAATTCATGATAGTCAAGTACTTAGTACAATTTCATTCTTTTACCAATCTACCTTATCGATAGACGATAGTGTTCATAAAAAGACAATATTCCCGAAACATTAAATAAACGTAGACTACTGACCTTTAAACTAATTTTATTTACAATATTCATATTTAGGTAGCCTACGTAGATGGACAAAATTAGATTTGAATAAACTGTAATAATTATTTATTTAAAATATTTCGTCATCGCTGTCATAAAGAATAAATAAAATAGACGGTCAAGTGCGAGTAGGACACACGCACAAAGGGTTCCGTATCATTATCTATAAAAAACCGCAATAAAACCCCTAAATATTAATTTAATTTTAATTTCATTACTTATATTTTAAGTAAATAATCAACTCAATATATTGTGAACATTTTAAGCGTCTACCTGCTACCATTATCAATATCGAGCAAAAATGAGCAAATAAATCACGATTGTTGTATGGGAGCCCCCCTTAATATTAAAATTATTTTGTTTTTTAGTATTTGTTGTTATGGTGGCAACAGAAATACATCATCTGTGAAAATTTCAGCTATCACGGTTTATGAGATACAGCCTGGTGACAGACAGACGGACGGACGGACAGACAGCGAAGTCTCAGTAATAGGGTCCCGTTTGGCACCCTTCGGGTACAGAACCCTAAAAAGATATGATGTCATCCATGTAGACCAAATTACATATTTTTGCAGAAAGACAGAAAGAACAATGAGTAATTTTGTATGGGCCCCGTACCCACCCTTGTGGCAGCTAGTGACCTATTGAATGACCATTAGAAAGGTCTTTCAAATACATATTTTTGTTGTATGGCGGTAACTTCGTAACTTTAGGGAGAAAAAGGTCATGATCAAATTAAATGTCCTAAAACAGTGAAATCATTTATACAAAAGTGAAATATTTGGACAGGACTAGTTAAGTTACAACTACGAAACAATACAACAAAGGATATCATAGCCCTAAGGCTAACGCTGAGCTTTGGCGGAAAATTTTTGATAAGTGAAAATTATTTGTGAAAGCTGAAAGTCCGCAATATTTTCAATAATTAAGTAGGTACCTTATGGTATAAATCATCTTGCAGCTCTGGCTACTAGGAAACTTATGAGAAAAAAAACAGAACAAAAGATTTGGGATCTTTGGTGTCGTTGGACTCTTGAGCAGTTACTGCGTTTTGGCAGCATAAGGCATTTTGATAGAAACTACAAAACAGAACCATTAGAGCCTTTCTTCTTCTTCACCAGGGGGCACTTCTAATTCAGCCATCCTAGCTCCTGCGCCAGCTGGATTAGGAGGCTGGGTGTTCAAGGAGGTCCTAAGTAGTGTTGGTGTCTCCTAGAATTGCTATTCTGGTTTCTATGGAGGGGGGGATTGTAGAGCTACAGAAAGTAATCTAACAGCCACAGAGCAATATCACCAGACAGAGACAGTCAGATGTACTGCGCAAACTGAATCCAGTAGATCGCGTTGAGTACCGCGAAGAGGAGCGGGAAGAAAACGCGGGAGAACCGGTCTATGTAGATCGCGCGCATGCGTGCCTTTGCCGCCTCAGCTGGCTCCTGGAACATAAAACATTATTACGATATTAACGAGCCTACTATGTCCCACTGCTGGACAAGGGTCTCTTTCCCCCTCTTCCACACTATCCGATGCTGAGTGGTCTCCCTCCACTCCTTATCCCAAGAGTCTTTAGAGAGATGGAGTGATGAGTTGGGTCTATGGCATAGAACCAAGTCATTACGCCCTTTCTGGGAGAAAATAATGAGAAGAGGAAGGTTCTTCTTGTTTTTGTTTACCCGTTTGAACACTAGAGTGCCACATACAGGTACACACAAACATACAGACAGCTGCTTCAATTCGAGTAAGATGGCAACCGCCCATTCTGATGCTCACAGATTTGTTTTGAGGGTTTATAATGATGGACATCACTGCTGAACAACTTTTCTCAGCTTACATACCTTGACTTTAGCTCCATCACCGAGGACTATATTCACCAGGCAGTACTCCATTAGAGCCATGAACACGAATCTGGACAACAAAGAAATATGGTATTTTGACTTGACCGCCAAACTACGGCGATCAAAATTAACCGTAAAGAAAATCAATACCTATTGAATCAAAGTTCCTTACACTGTAGACGTGTACAGTGTACACCCTCTCAAGATACAACTTACGCAGAGGGACAGGGTATTCCATCCTTGATGTACATTTGTTTGCGAAACTTTATATAGGTACTTCAGCCGTTGTGTGCAATAAAGAAATTATAATACTTATTTTACTACACGCATGAAAGCGTCAACGGCTTTTAGGTAGGACATACGACGTCCAAACTTTACCGTAAAACAAATAGGTACCCAAATATAAATGAATGTCCCTTACACAGTACAGACACTCATGAAGGCGTCAACGGCCTTCAGGTAGGACACTGGCGGCAGCTGCGCCTGCGACTTGGCGTGCTGAGTGGACAGAGTCAGCAGTGACGTCACACCCAGCGTCACCCGCGCCGGCGCAGCGTCCGGCTTGATCCAGAATGACACCCACTGGAAGGAGAATAAAGATAGCGTTACGCCTTTTCCCATACGGGGTAGCAGACAGAGGCAGAATTATGCTTACTTTTATCCGGTTATTGAATAATCTACTTTGCGTCAAAGGAGAGCGCAGCTATGGAGGGAATGAACGTTAGGACAAACTGAGCCCACGCGTACGCAACGTATCAAATATATTTATTTTATTTTTATTTATTGCAAAACACAACAGATATTTTACACTTCATTTCTAAGTATATAGACACGGTTTTTTTAACTAGTAAATTATCCTAAAGGGTGTTTTGACAGCATGCTCTGTATTGCGTGCGGAAATATGTTACATACATGTTATATAATTATTAAACTAAGTTTAGGAGACTGCACCAGCCCCCTTTCCCAACCAATCCACAATGTTGATATTTAGTGTATGGTGATACTGCCGTATTACCACAACTTACGGTCGTCGAGCTATTTATTTCAAAACATAAATGTACAGCGAGAGGTTATAATAAATTAGTAACAGGAATTAACTAAATATTTTAAGGGTATACGTACAATACAAATAAATATAAGACCTTTTGTAGTACATTTAGGATGTGAGACGAGCTGGTATCCTAGCTAGATTATCTAATAATCTGTATGCAACGCATTATGTATGATATCTAGACTCTTAAATTTGTATGAAAACATTCAGAAACATACTTATCATACGCAACGCTACACAACGCGTTCCACGCAACGTTCGACCTCCAGCCTTCGCAATGCATCAGTCACGCACTGACTGACGCGTAAGTTCCAGAAACACACTGGTCGTACGCGTGGAATGTCGTATGGCCACCTGAATGTCAAGCGTTGTGTACGTGGGACAAGTGTGCGCATCAACTCTCCCACGTTGCGTTGCATACGTTGCCTTACGTTACATAGTGGGTTTGTCCTGTGTGTGTGTTCCGGTGAGGTTTTGTGTCCAAGACTGCTCATAGCACCCTAGCGCCCAAACGGGTGGATGTTTTTTTTTTGTACTTTTTTAAAGAGTGCAGATGTTGCCTATATCATCTACTTAGCATAGATGCTAGGTTTAAGAATACTAAAATTCAGTACATACCGACATTATCACTATGAGACACGTCGGGATGTAGGTGTTGAACAGGTGGTACCCAAGTCGTCGCTTCAACTTGAAGATCACTTCTAGACAGGTAAAGTTACCTGTGAACATGAATATATCTTAATGGAAGGGGATCGTAAAAACGAACGGACTTCCACAGGAATGGTTCCGCATGTTTCTTGTAAGTGTCCACGTCCCTTAAGAACACCCTTATTTTTTTTTTCGTAAATGTAGTTCATTATTTGTTGCGGCAACAGATTACACATTCTTTGAAAATTTCAACTCTCTAGTTATTACGGTTCGTGGGATACATTAAATCCCGCCGTCGTCGGACGGACGGACTGACGGACAGTCAGGGCTGCGGAGGCTCAATAGTAAGTAGGGTTGCGTATGGAACCCTAACAAGTAGTATCAATAACGCTGCGTTTAGTCCACTTCTGACATGATCCACTTGCTGTTTCTCATCTCATCGTCTATATTTCGAAACGTCCATTTCTAAAATAGAGAAAATGCAAAGAAATAAGTTTTGTAGAGCAAAACAAACAAAATACGAATTACGAAGAAAAAATTGACCCAATACAGACGCATGTTTTCAGGACTGGATCCAGTGGAAAACAAGTGAGTTTTCGGACATGCTGATGATGATGATGGAAGCTCACCGGTCGAGTAGACCTGCGTGCAGTCTGCTGTCCTGTTCTGAATCAGCTCCAGCTGAGGCAGTTCAATATTCTCGTCCACCACCAGAGGGACTTCAGGGTCCCACTGGAAGATCAAGTCGTCGGTGGTGTGTGATACTGGATAAGATAAGAATCCGTTTATTCACCGATAAGATACACACAGATACAGTTGACAGACAGTTAAAGAAATAATAATAAATCCCATTAATGGTCTCAACGAGGGGCACGTGCCTACCTGGATACGAGTAAGGTTGATTGTACCACACTTGAAACATTATGGCAATTCTCTAAAAAGCCTATCATAATCAGACAGAAGCAATCGAAAGCTTCCCAACGCCAGAAAATGGCGTACCGTACATAATGGCATTCCGGTAACAAATCTCGATGTTGTCTAGAGGACGCTGGCCTTACGGTGGCCTATATAATATCAGAAGCTTTGCTTGATTGAGGAATTTATCTTTGCGGTGTCAAATATGCGCTGAATGGCTTCCAGTAAAGGATGGTACTGTTGAGCCTATATTTGCTCGACTTGGCGGGGGCACTGCTGCGCCCCCAGATAGCGTCACGACTTTTCACATACGGGGTGGCAAGGGCACAGTTCAGCTGGCTAGCTAGCTTGAGTACTTCTATTAAGTAGCAAATAATGATTCGCAGGCGGATATGAGATTCTTAAATTATAACGAGTATGTAGACTACAGGATAGTTTTCGGCGCGAGGTCCAAATAAATATGACGCGATTGAATTAGCACGGATATCTTTATTCAATCACACAAACACAGGGAAATCTACGAAAACGTCGCACGCTGGAGCTATTAATAGGGGAGTTTTACACTTTGAGTAATAAGTTTACAGGCTCGCATGGGCAGAGCTTCCAGCGGCGGGCGTCGTCGTTGCAGGTCTCGGTTTAAGTAAGCCAAAACAATCAAGCGTCAAAGAAAGAAAGAAAGAAAGAAAGAAAGAAAGAAAGAAAGAAAGAAAGAAAGAAGACAGTTTGGTTTCTATGGAGTAGGTACCTGACTAATTAGAAAGAAAAGAAAGAAAGAAATGGCGTTTATTCCACAACACAAACAAAAAACATACATTTTATGTAAAACATACATTAGAAAATTCTGGAGTAACACAGAACATATAATTGAAACAAAAAGTAAACTTTAGAAAAAACCGACTTCCACAAACCCTATTTGATTAGATTGAGTTTAATACTAACTGTAACCCCTTATCCCCCCCTCCCTTGGGGAATTAATTTTGTCAAATGCTATATCAGTGCTACCCCACGCGACTAAGGAACCCCTGTACAAAGTTTCATGGCTCTAGGTCCACCGGTTTAGGCTATGCGTTGCCTGCCCGTCAGCCACGCATTGTATTTGTACCTAGTATTGAGCAGATCTGGTGGCCATATGTGGTCTTCATCAGCAGTTCCGCATCACAATATTATTCTTACCATGTGCATTTGCACGAGTTATTATGAAAAACACAAAAATCACTATAGGTCTGCCTATAATATTTGAAGAGTTCTCTCGATTTCTCCAGGATCCCATCATCAGATCCTGACCTGGTGTCAATGGGACCACCCTTGAGGTATTACCTATACGCCGAAAAAAGATTTGTTCAAATCGGTTCATAATTGGCGGAGCAATCGCGTAACAAACATAGAAAAAAAAAAAAAAAAAAAAAAAAAAAAAAAAAAAAAAAAAAAAAAAAAAAAAAACATACGGGTCGAATTGAGAACCTCCTCCTTTTTTTGAAGTCGGTTGAAAACATAAACAGGTCCAGCCAAACAATGTATGGCAAGGTCATGTTTGTGGGCAAGGTACTTAGTGTCTTCTCTCTGCTGTGCAAAAGGCCCTAACTCAGCATTAGGCTGCCTATACTTATAACCTAAATAATACCCTTTTTCCTTACCTACTACAGTCAATTCAATTCAATTCAAAAATTTTATTGACCATAAAATCATACATATTACTTAGTCAACGTCAATATAATATTAATATTTTTGTATACTACCGCCCGTTCGGAAGTTCAGTCATCTCTTTATATAAAAGAGTAAGTCCTGACTGATCAAAAAACCGGCGAAACGGCTGCAGCTAGAAAGATTCTATTGATGGGAATATCTTCTTATTGTTACAAAACCGCTCGCTTTAAAGTTTGTATGGAGAGTCACGGGGGAGTCATTTGATTATATGCTCTATTACTTGGCATGATAGTCGAATTTTACTTTTGTTGTCACATAAATCCCAGAGCTCAGAAAATATGAACGGGGATGTGTTCTTAATTTGAACCGATTTTTCAACCGACTTCAAAAAAAGGAGGAGGTTCTCAATTCGACCCGTATGTTTTTTGAAGTAAAACTTCTTGGGGCACGGGGGTAAAATTTATTTAACCTCTCAACTGTGGGTTATTCATATATTTGCTTTTCACTTGCTACTAGCCGGGTGCTATCACGAGTGGCTAAGAAATGTAACGGAAATTGGAATCGGTGACGTCAGGGTCGGCTGAAGACTTTTAAAACCGCAACTATTTTCAATACGGTTTTTAACTAATCAGATAAGATAATAATACATTCGTACAATAAAGAATGTTAATTAGTGAGAGAAAAACCTGATGAAACGTTAACAAATAAAAATTATTTTAAGCATTCTTCCACGAGTTCTTGATTTCCGGTATGGCCAAGATGGCGCCGCCGCCGCTGGCTGGGGCAAACACTGGCAAACAAAACCAGTGACGTGACCAAAAACTGCTTCGTTCAACCTCTTTGTTGGAACCGGAACTTATGTTTGACAGCTGTGCGATGCGATCCATACAGTTTGTAAGAAAAGAGTTTCATCAATGTCACACGGGTCGATATGGATTTCTAAAATGATGAACGAATCGTTTTGTGGCCGGTAACTATGGAATAGGTACCTAAAACGCGCTGCGTAGTCGCGCAACGGGCAGCTAGTAATCGCATAAAGTCACTTAGAATCATCCAAATGTGATATTTAGTTTTCAAGCAAATTCCGATGTGATGGATGGCTGCATTAAGACTTCTTGAAAACAATAAGTAGGTACCTAGAACTGTTCTAAAGCCACTTTTTATTATATAGTGCAGTTCAAGTCACAAATTAGCAGTTTAGCTACTAAGTAGGTGTTATACCTACCTATTTAATGTTTATCTGTAGTAAACGGCCAAAGCGAGGTCTACAGTTTACAGAGCCATAAGTTTAATGGCTTATTGTTTCGCTTATTTGTTTGTATGTAATTTTTGTAACACATATTTTAAAGTTGAATTGTTGTTATAACTGTTGAAATTATACGATTTTGATTTTAATAAGCTTTTGTAATTTTAAAGTAAATGCTTCATGCCAGTCAATAATGTTGAAGAAAAATATAAAAATCGAGGTATGTCGTATGGCGGACTAAGGAAATCTCAAGAATAAAATTAAATAAGAGTTACGTCATCGCTTCGCGATGAAGTAACCCTAAAAAATCCTAGCAAAGTAGGTATGTATAGGTTAGCGGGGGTAGCATAAGGCACGCCAGTCACCCCAGCTACGCATTTTGTCACAATTTAATGTCATATCATAATGAATGCGCGCTATTTTATGGAGAAACATCATTGAGACGCGAAAGGAGTTGGCAATTTGGCAAAATGACTGCCCCAGACATGTACAAAGACTTCTCAACAGCCAATTAATAGCATTTAAATATTCTCTCATAAATTACTGCGTCTTTAGTTAGTTTGTAGAACTTGAAGGAAATGATTAAATAATTAAGAGTTGTCACTTCATACTCTATGATTCCGCCATTGATTAGTGACTTTTGCCATCGTTAAAAATAACATGCAACATAATTGCCAATTGCCAACTAGCAAAACTGTTGAAAACAGGAGGTTTCCAGAGGAGTGGCTAGATGGCGTTATGTTGCATGTTATTGCAAAATGGTGCTTATTTCTAGCGACGGCAAAGGTCACGGAATCATATTGGAATCACGGAGTATTGAGTAACAACTCTTATTTACCTATATTTAATTTCTTTTTCTTCAAGTTCTACAAACTAAATACAGACGCAGTAAATTAAATTTATGAATGAATATTTAAATGCTATTGGCTGTTGAGAAGTCTTTGTACATGTCTGGGGCAGTCGTCCATATATTGATTTAGCCATCTTCTTTGTCATTTATCTGCGCGACTGAGGTGAGTGGCAAGCCTTATGGTAGCCCCGCAGGTACACATTAACTTGGAATAGTTGAAAATACGTACTCGATCAATTAAATAAAGGGACTGGGCACAGAGACAAGCAAAGCAATGCATACATTTGAGCGAGACGGCTTAAAGACGTGACGTCAGATGGTATATAATCTGAGCGAGATGCAAATAGTAGTGACACTATTGAATGAGTTAAGTATATCACCACGAGCGCGACAAATTGTAGATAAGGAATGGTGGGAAATAAATGACATGACGTATTAAAAGTAAGTACAAGTATAAAATAATTTCAAATAATCGGACGTCTGAAACTTAAAAGTAACTTGAAGCAGAGATTGGATCTCAAAATTGGAAATTTAAATCTCTTTTAGTATAGGTAGGTATAGGTGTATAGTATAGGTACCACTTAATGATCTAGCTACAGAAGTTTTACTTCTAACACGTGTACGGTGCTACACGCGTATGTTTTTTTTTTCTTTTTTTTTTTCTATGTTTGTTACGCGATTGCTCCGCCAATTATAAACCGATTTGAACAATTCTTTTTTCGGCGTATAGGTAATACCTCAAGGGTGGTCCCATTGACACCAGGTCAGGATCTGATGATGGGATCCTGGAGAAATCGAGAGAACTCTTCAAATATTATAGGCAGACCTATAGTAATTTTTGTGTTTTTCATAATAACTCGTGCAAATGCACATGGTAAGCATAATATTGTGATGCGGAACTGCTGATGAAGACCACATATGGCCACCAGATCTGCTCAATACTAGGTACAAATACAATGCGTGGCTGACGGGCAGGCAACGCATAGCCTAAACCGGTGGACCTAGAGCCATGAAACTTTGTACAGGGGTTCCTTAGTCGCGTGGGGTAGCACTGATATAGCATTTGACAAAATTAATTCCCCAAGGGAGGGGGGCATAAGGGGTTACAGTTAGTATTAAACTCAATCTAATCAAATAGGGTTTGTGGAAGTCGGTTTTTTCTAAAGTTTACTTTTTGTTTCAATTATAATTTGAACATCTGATGAGAACGTCACATGGCTAGAAGAACATTATGTTCGAAATTTAAAATATCGCGGTAAGCTAGGGGGAATTCTCGCGCCGTGATCATCTCCAATTTACTTCAATTACTAACATCTTCATCTCGCATCTAAAACTAAAACTGCACCCAAGTTTATATTTAGCCGCTCTCTGAACTTGCTCAACACACCTCTCAACAGTAATTAGTCGGGGCTTCAGAAGCGGCTGTGTCGGCACTTCTCAAGTGGCCAGCGGAGCCCGAGGGCGGAGCCCCGGAGACCCACAATGAATGCTAACGAGCCACCGATGGCACTTGGGTTGAGAGGACGGGGATTATTTTCGGTGGACGGTTTTTACGAGTTTGGAGGTTTAGATTTGTAGATCTGTATATCTTTCTCTTCTTATCGGAAGTGGAAGAGATATCTTTATGAGTTAAGCTTCCCTTTGCACACTATTTTTGTGTAAGTAGGCACCTAATTATTTTCTGGAATTACATGTGTGCATTAAAGAAGTGAATAAATGATGACTTTAACTTCTTTAATTCTAAAAGGGTAATAGGTAAAAGTGGGCACAGTTGTGCCTCTGTCACCCCGTATGGGAAAAGGCGTGACGCTATGTTATGTTAATTATGAATCTGAAATCCATCCCGATACTTTTCAAGCGTTGAGCTAGCAACATGTCTCTTTGCACAGGCCCACAATACCTACAACCGACATTCGGAACTCAGATCTATGAAACTCTTTGTTTATTCAGGCACTTTACATCATCATCATCATACTCAGCCCACGTCATCCCACTGCTGGGCAAAGGCCTCTTCTCTATAGCGCCATCAATCGCCTCAGTCCCGCGCTTACCATTTCCATTGAGATCCTATCGACTTGATGATTGGTCGGACCATCGGGCAGGTAGTCTGTCTCCCTACTAGCCTTAAATTGTTACCCTCAGCAACCGACAAATGGGCGGAGAGATGGATCGCTACGCCCGCTCCAAACGTGCACCTGGTCAAAAACCCAAATGATCGGCCACAAGGCTTCAACCTTCCACGCAACTGCTGGACCAAGCTGAACCGACTCCGGACTGGCCAGGGCCCCTGCGCCGAACTAATGTATAAGTGGGGGTACAGAGACAACCATATCTGCTCCTGCAGAGCTATTCAGAGCATGACCCACCTGACAGATGATTGTCCTCTATGGTCGATCGAGGGAGGACTGCAAAAAGTCCACTCCGCTAACGAAGAGGCTATCAAATGGCTGCTCAAGCTGCCATCTTTATAAGTTGTGACGTTGACGACAGCGATCAAACGCTAAATAAATAAATACCTCCCTTGGCCACCACTTACTGCTTTGGACCACCGTCGTCTTCCTGCCTAGCCATATCCAAGAGTCCTACCCATCTCCACCTCAGTCTCGCTAAGTTTAAACAATTCGGTCAAACGTGCCCGTACTACTATGTATTACACAAACACCACCCAAACCAACCAATCGTACTCAAACGTACCCCTTAAAAATCTTTTACAGAAATCGATGGCTCAAGTCTCCATCTCAAATATAGGGCAAGAGCCCTCTCAATGGCCCTCCGGCGCTCAAGCAGTTGGTTCTTGTGATCTGAGTAAGTCAGCACGATATTATCCGTCAGATTTGTATCTTGACATCGAGTAGCACCTAACTTGTAATGCGAGTTGCGGGTCTTATTTTAAGCCTGCCGGGAATAGGATCAAAGGCTGGTAGGTGAAGTAGGATAGGTTTGTTTCACAAGATGGTGTAGTGGGGCCAGAGTCTATGTCAAATCATCTTCAAACGTAGACGAGTTGCATAAATACATGTCGCGATATTGTCGTCGAATAGAGGCAAAATTAAATGCTCATGGTGAACACACTTCTTGTGCTAAAATATCATAAATAAATATCGCCCCTCAATGTCCCCACCAAGGGGCACAGGCTTGGAGGAACGCGACCTTTCGAAGGGCACAGGCCTTTGATCGGCTACGAGCAACATTTGAGTCATGTGTACCTAGTAATTAAGCTTTTAGCTAGAGCTGGGTGACGTCACAATCAAATAAACATCCAATGACCTGAGGATATTTTCTTCTTTCTTCAGCCGGGATTAGAACCCGGGACCTCTCGCTTGTGACTTGGGAGGGAGAACCTCTAACCGCAACCACAAAGATCGCTCCACTATCTATTTAAGCTCTAAACATCGCGTCATCGTGAGGAAACCTTCATTACTTCATATAGTGAGATTTTTTTAACATGGCAATAGCGGACATTGACCCGCTTAGAAAATGTATGCGATTTGACGTTTGCCGGTTGCCGCCGCCACCGACGACGACGCCGCGGCGGCGGCGGCAGTGGAAGCAAACGTCAAATCGCTTACATTTTCACTCGCGGGGTCGTATGACCGCTATTGCCATGTAAAAAAATACACTATAGCTTCGGCGATGATCTAGCCCCATATCACGTAAATTGGAGTATTGAATAACTTGCTATATGTGCCTCTATGCCACCCCGTATGAGAAAAGGTGTGACGCTTTAATAAGAAGTTAAAAGTTAACAGGGTCAGTAAAAAGTTGATAAGTTGGGTCTATGGGACAAGGACTGGAGGGAGACCGCTCAGGCCCCCTAGACAAAGTGAAAAGCTAACCGTTGCGGAACGAAACGATAACTTTCTATTGTATGCGATTTGACATTTGGCTTCGCTAAGGTGACGTCACGTAGCGATTCCAAATATCAAAGTTCCGCATATACAAAGTTATCGTTTCGTTTCGCTATCCTTAGCGTTTAACATTGTCTACAGGCACAGGATCGGAAAGAGTGGAAGAGGGGGAGGGACGCCTTTGCCCAGCAGTGATACATAGAAGCCTAGTAATAAAAAATTAAAAAAGTTAACACTCACAGCTCTCCATCTGAAGCTTACACTCCTGTGTGTCGTGCGGGTAGATCAGAAAGTTCATAGCACACGACAGCTTCAGTGTCAACTTCACCATATATAGTATCGTCTTGTCCTTGTACAGCCAGACGTAGTGATTCGGTATCGTCATGGTCTGGAAGGTCACTGACTTGGCGTTCTTGAAGAACGAGTCTGGACGCCACATGTGTTTCAGCCAGTCGACTTCGAGTAGCCTGGAAATTGACCTTTCATAATTATACAGGCTTCTGGTCCTATGCTATGCTAGGATTAATTGTGCAGTTGTTCTGTCTCTGAGCGAAGGTGAGGGAAAGAGAGGTTACCTGCCCTCGCTGAGAGCCAAAGAAACTTGGCGTGGACGACGACAGGTTTCACCTAGTGTGGAGACCATAAGTAACCATAAGGATTTAAAACACTAATTTAATTTGATTAAAAATATTGAGATTAATATGATTTTCAATAAAACGAAAAAATTTAATACTGCATTCGGCCATTTTGATCGAAACAGGAATCATAGCGCATGACGCTGCATGACGTCATAACAATGTAAACATCATCTAATTTATGCTGATTAATCATTTAGACATTGACATGTTTACTTATATGCGTGACATCAAAGCCGACGCCATGACACCTGAGAGCTTTTTTCGCGCACTATTACAAAATATTAGAAAAATGGCTTTAAACTTCGATAAACTTTAGTTTATTAGCGGAATAAAGTTTTTTTCGTAAATAGTAAATGTGTACCCACATTATGGCAGAGGATTTCAAAATCTTTCGTGATGCCTATTAAATTAAATAAAAAATATAAGGTCACCGCCGCCGGTCGTCGTCGAGTGGCAGGGTGCCCAACATGCTGGCACCATTACCTCTCGCTGTATCGCTATGCTAATTCGCTGAGCGAGGTAGAACGCGTTCCATCATATAGTTCCTTTTTCAAAGTCTTTATATGCCTTGATCTAAAGGAACTATTCGGTGAAATGGGTGAAATGCAGTCTAGGTGCCAGCTCTAGAACCTATCAATTAATTGTCCGTGATCAGATTTCGTCAAACAAACCTTACGTGCATAGCAAAGAATGCTAAAGTTACATTAAAATACCTGTATTCCGAAGTCATGTTTTCAGGCAGTCTCAACCGGAAGTCTTTCCATGTTTGCGCGAAAAATATGTCCGCCGCATACGTCTGTCATAGAAAATATATTATTTCGGCGCTGTTACTTTCTTTTGGCTATCCTGGTAAAGTAGGTAGGTAGAGTAAAGTAAAAAAGTTTCGTTTATTTGCAAACGCACTTATCCAGTGGAGAGCGCATAGATACATTTTCCTTTGAAACACAACTCACCAATTTACGGGCGGCGGGGGACGAGGTAAGAGAGCTGTGATTGGTCAGCCGCTGCGAAACTGTCTGGCGGCCCGTCATCGTACATAGGTTGCGTATGCGAACGTTTGTTGAATACAACAAACGTTTTGCGAGCCGCATTCCCCCGCATGCGCAGTCAATTGGATATATAGTCCCTGCCTATACCACAGAATAATAAAGAGTTAGGATTAGGAACTATACTCAACACTATATTATCCTATACTCAACAGTGGGTTCCCTATAGGCTGATGAATATGATTACCATAGAGTTCTCATCAATAGAGTCCAGCCCCATCACAGTGACGTGGAAGTTGACAACTGTGGGTTCATCATTCTTCTTCGGCGGCCGCATCTTGTCGTACAGCCGAGGGTCGTCAGGCAGCAGGTCTTGGAAGGTCAGGAGAGTTGACCTGAAATTGGCGCTGGTGCTATTAGGTATGACTGTCGACTAACACCCGTATGCAGAAGTTTCCTCCACAGGATTTCTCCAGTCGGACTCTCACACGGAGAGTTCCGCACCATCGTACAATAAAACCGGCCAAGTGCGAGTCAGACTCGCGCACGAAGGTTCCGTACCATTATCTATATAATTGGAACAAAAAGTAAACTTTAGAAAAAACCGACTTCCACAAACCCTATTTGATTAGATTGAGTTTAATACAAACTGTAACCTCTTATCCCCCCCCCCAGGGGAATTAATTTTGTCAAATCCCATATCAGTGCTACCCCACGCTACTAAGGAACCCCTGTACAAAGTTTCATGGCTCTAGGTCCACCGGTTTAGGCTATGCGTTGCCTGCCCGTCAGCCACGCATTGTATTTGTACCTAGTATTGAGCAGATCTGGTGACCATATGTGGTCTTCATCAGCAGTTCCGCATCACAATATTATGCTTACCATGTGCATTTGCACGAGTTATTATGAAAAACACAAAAATCACTATAAGTAGGTCTAATCGGTCTAATTTTCCAAATCGGTCCATCCGTTTAGGCGCTATCGAGGCACATTGACGAATTGTAAACCTCCTCCTTTGGGAAGTCGGTTAAAAAAACCGCAAAAAAACACGTTAATTGTATGGGATGGGAGCCCCCTTTATATTAAATTTATTTTGTTTTTAGTATTTGTTGTTATAGCGGGAACAGAAATACGTCATCTGTGAAAATATCAACTGTCTAGTTACCACGGTTCATGAGATACGGCCTGGTGACAGACAGACGGACGGACGGACGGATATCTTGAGATTTTAAGGTACTTTCCCTCCAGGGCCCATTCGTTTGTTCCACCCTGTATATGTGTGATCTGTAACTGTATTTTTCATGAAATACCCAAAAAGTTTTGTTCAAATTATCATCTTATGTCAGAATAACTTTGTAGCTAGTTGAAAAATAACATTTGAATTGATTCAAAGCTTGCCGCGCTTTTAGGGCCTTTAGTACCTACTAAACGCCGCCGTAAGCAGCACTGTCTACAACCTACTCCTACTGGAAAACGTGAGACACCTTAGTTATTGTTCTGAGGAGACACCCATCTACAATTTCCGTAAAATGAGGTTCACTCACTCATTATGTCAATGTCATGCAGACTGCAAAACATCATTTCAACGCACCAAAGAGTATTTAATTAAAACATCACTGGCAGCCAAACTTGAAGTGGCCAAAAGGAAAAAATTAATTTCTGAGCTCTGAGATTTGTATGAAAACAAAAGTAATTAAAAACTATTAATTTTATAATTATTTTCTAAAAGTTCTACATAATAAATAGAGACGTGGTAATTCCTCAATTAATATTTAAAGTCTTTGTAGAAGTCCGGGTACGACATTGCCATATCATTTAAATTTAGTTTCATTAAAAGAAGGCTTACCTAACAAAACAAAATGGCCTTGGTATAAACTTTTCAAGCGTGTTGTGAAGACGTATCTTGTACCGAGACCACTTTCGATTTGTAATATCTCTCGTATTTCAGTATTTGTGGTTGGTGCGGCAACAGATATACACATTCTGTGAAAATTTCAGCTTTCTAGCTATTACGGTTCGTGCAGGCGGACCCGGTGACAGACGGACGGACGGACGGACGGACGGACGGACGGACGGACAGCGAAGTCTCAGTAATAGGGTCCCGTTTGGCACCCTTCGGGTACGGAACCCTAAAAATCACGTTTCTTGTATGTTCACCTTAATGTTTTCAATATTACGTGTAGTTCAGTTCAGTATTTGCCATGCATTTTCCAACGAAATTTTTGAAACTCCAGAGCATCCTGTGCGGAAAATAATCCCCCCAAGTACACCTTTAGCTTTTCACTTTTGATACAAACATCATACTCACTTATGCCAAAAATAAATAGTAGTCCAGTCCGCTTACCAAATGTCCCATTCCTACGGCGCCATACAAATTAGCAAGCAAATATTTATTTAACGTATACTCCTCCTCGTATTTCGCAAAACGGGAGATATTTTTGGGATCCTATTGTATCGGATGTATTTTAGGGACAGGCTAAATTTACCATATTGTTTGCTTAGACAACAACTGGATTGCCTCTGGGGCTTAAAATCTTTGGTGATCCGGATGCATTGTTAACTAAGGCCGATATGTTCATCCCCAGATAACGTTTTATCTGAGGCATTAGACATATCCACTATCACACGTTACTTACATGTGTCAAATAAAGTTATCTAGCTGTTTTAGGTGGCTCTTGAAAGACCGGCACTAAATGAAGTACCCGAAATAAACTAAACAGGACTCTATTGAGCCAAAGACAGAATACTTTTTCCATATCTGGTGAAAATGGTGGTAATGGCCTAGTAACCCTCGGTCACGTTAGAGCCTGTTTAAAAAAGTCCCGATAATCTTTGTGTAAGCATAGTCCGTATTGGAAAAGCGTACATAGGGTACAACGTAACCGGTTCGCTCTCAGAAGCACACCGGTCGAACAAACGAACAATGGAGAACAATAGATAGATAAGATGTGTCGACGAGAGAGGATTGGAGGATCACAGTGGGATATTAAGTAGTATTACATAACATAGCGTAACTCATTTTCCCATACGGGGTGGCAGAGGCACCACTGTGCCGTGCCCACTTTCAGCCAGTGATTCAATACTCAGGGGGCTAGGCCATCGCCGCAGCTATGCAGCAATGAAGGTTTCCTCACGATGTTTTCCATCACCGTTAGAGTGTCCGTATGTACCTAAAATAAATGACTTATCTCATTGGTACATGGACAGCACCGGGATTCGAACCTGCACCTCCTGTGTGAGGGGCAAGCGGAAACCCACTACGGAGCTCCCACTAGACCACGGGGCTCTATTATATATGAATGGGTTAATTAATATTCGAATGAAGTGGACAGGCCCCTGATGCTGCTCTGAGAAACGATGAGAAACGATAGATTTCAAGCAAAGCGTATACGCTTTGCTTGCAATCTATTTACGATCTATTTGCGATTCTTTAGGAGCATACCAAAATTACCAAATGACGCCATTTTGGGTGTTTACAATGCGATAGCGATCCAATATAAGTGCGTTTCTCAGAGCAGCATCGGGCCCCTGGTTTCCCGATAGGCAAGGAGCGGCGACAAACACGCCTAACCCATTGATGAAGTAGATGGAGAATTAAGGGAGAATACAGCAAGAAAAACCGAAGAATATATTAGAATACATACTGTGCAGAACAGACGTCCGTAGCACACAGCAACAGGCGTAGCAACACTGTAGCAAGCCATAGGATACTTTTAGCCTCCATCTTGTACTTGCGGGTTTTTTCTGACCACCAGATTTTCGTCCAATTTGATAAATCCTAGGTTATTGTACTTACTACTATAAATATTCATCTTTCATTGTACAACATTTCATAGGTGGGCCTGATACCACCTATTATTTGACTAGGCATTTTTAATGTCCATTTCCATTAAACTTGTTACCTACGCTTAAAACATTTTAGGATACTTCCGTTTTTAAATTGTTTGAATCATTTTTAAAACCATTAAATATTCTAATTAACACACACCCACACGTTTATTTCTCCTTGCAATCCATTTTAAAAAGTTTGCGGAAAAACGCGGCAAATGCGGGTATTGACAGCTTCCGCGGAAAGCGCGCGAAATATGACGATGGTCAGAGAAAATGGCGACACACTTGACCGCAAGAAGGATTTCGACATGCTGACATGCGCAATGAGCTGTTTAAAAATAAGTGTATCGTCAGCAAAATAATTTAAATCGGTGAAATAAACCCATAATTTTGAAATCTAGTCTATTTCATAGAGATCCGATATCTGAAGCGTCGATCCTGTAAGTGACGTGCGCATCATGAGACAAATGTCTTCCAAGCATGCTGTCAGGACATCTTAAGGTTTAATCACTAGTTCAGTATGTAAAACCTATACTCTAAGGAATGCAATGTGATTTTACTGTTTTGTTCTGCAATAAAATAAAAAAAAAAAAAAAAAATGCCTCGTTGTATTTGGGTAGACCTACTTACCTGTCCTTCAAGTCTGGTGGTGAAGTTAATTACCATAACTCCCATAACTCATAGTTTCGCTAACGTAGCCTTTATCAGTCACGATCACGATCGATTTCACGTCACGTGACCTAAGTCACGCCAGAGACGCACCACAGACGTGAGAGACACGCTACTAGACGGCAAACATGCGAAGCCATTGGCAGACCACCTATGCACATGGTAAGCATAATATTGTGATGCGGAACTGCTGATGAAGACCACATATGGCCACCAGATCTGCTCAATACTAGGTACAAATATAATGCGTGGCTGAGGGGCCGGCAACGCATAGCCTAAACCGGTGGACCTAGAGCCATGAAACTTTGTACAGGGGTTCCTTAGTAGCGTGGGGTAGCACTGATATGGGATTTGACAAAATTAATTCCCCAAGGGGGGGGGGGGATAAGGGGTTACAATTTGTATTAAACTCAATCTAATCAAATAGGGTTTGTGGAAGTCGATTTTCTCTAAAGTTTACTTTTTGTTTCAATTATCCGTGGTCCGGTTAGCCGGACCATAGCTTCATACCTGTTCAGAATCATGTCTGTATTGATCTTCTGATGCTCTGTATCATTCCAACACTACGTCGAACCACCAACCAAAAGCTCCATTTAGTCAAAGCATCGCACTAATTAAAACGTTACTAAAACGTTTCATCGTGTCTTTATGAAGCTGAGCTGAGCATAGCTTTGAAACCTAACACCCCTACAGCCTACAGCGCAACGAGTTTACACCTTCAGTGAGTTTACTTTTAAAGGAACAAGGAAGCTGACACTCTGCTAGATTATAGCATAGATTAAAAATAAACAACTAATTAAATAGAATATAATGTTTTCATGAACATAGAATATGTAACAATTATTATTAATACAGGTCTTAAATAAATTTTATAACCGCTATGAATGATTTAATAAAAAATAAAAAAATACACCAAAATTTAATTAGAATGGTGTATGATTTGAATATGTATGTAATTTATCCTATTTTGCATAACTGGATATTTACAGAAGGCTGTGTTGGCTTACACTGCGTCCCCTATGTAAATGAGTCGTCACTAAAATAGTAATCGAGCTACAAAAATACTGACCGAGCCCCTGTATTAATAACGCTGAAACAGTGTCGGTCGATTACAAATTACAAGTCTAATACTAATGTAACTTGACCGGTACGACTTTCAGCGTATATTTAGTTGATGTTCAATGTATATAATATCCATTTAAATTATGTACTTACTCTGTTATTATTATTAACTTATCTACTAATGGCCTACGCAGACTGGGACGGCATGGCAAGGAATTTTAAATTTTTACCAATGGACATTCAAACGTATCAAGAAACGAAACAAGACACAAATTGACATGGTTTAAATGTAAGTATGTCTTATTTCTATATCGATACGTTGGAATGTCCATTGGTGAAAACTTGCCATGCCGGTCCCGGTCTGCGTAGGCCTTAAATCGGAAATATGAATTTATTTTCTCGCGCAAGCATAGTTCTGATATTCCCCAACTTCCCTCTATTTGTTTTCTAAGCGTGGACGTACTCAGGGACGCTACGGAAGGGAAGGGTGTAAGACGCAAAGTCTCTATGTGGAACATGTCATGGGTGGTGACTGAAAATCTCAATTTACTCGATTCCATATCGGCCGAATTACGCTGCCAGTCCAACCAGACCAAACTATCGACGTATTGTACAATGAATCATGACGTCATGACTGCATTCAACCACAGATACTATACCACCTAGAACAAAATATGACATCGCCGCCGCCGGCGTAAACTGAGAAGCTACGGAAGCTTCTTTAGTTCAAGACCATTATCGCTTGGTACAGCACCATCGAAAAATTGCAAATACCACGAGATGGCGCTATATATAGGATTTATTCTAAGATTAGCGCCACCCAGAAGTATGTTAACTGAAATCATGGCATGTAAAGTTTTTAAATTAAATTTTTTTTTTTTTGGTTGTAAATTACGCACAACATTTCCCACTCTGCTAAGCATACCATGGCACCCACGATACAGGCTCAGCCTAGTGTGGGGCCGCAGTCTAACTCCTGTATAAATTGTATTTGTACAAACGATAACTTATAATAAACCTAGCTTTAAGTCTTGCCTTCTAAATAAATATATTCTTATTCTTCTTATTCTTATTCTTAAAGTACAAATCATACTCCTCTCGCCATCTCTTTTTTACGAAGGGTTACTAATTCTAATTTGTATGGGATGAGCACCCTGTGATTCAACTCACACGCGGACTGTATGTTTATCTTGTAAATATCAGCTAGACTTGCTTATTATGACTATGAATGACAATGATTATCGGAATCCAGGACCTGTCGCCCCAACAAATATACAGTCTTCCATCCAACGATCTTTCGGCGCGCGACAGTGACGTTTACAGGGGGGCGCCACATCTATACGCAACGAACCTGTCATCAGCACAGACCTTTCATTCCTAATTGGTCATCCAGCGTTAGTTCCAACTATCACCGCGGGCCAAAAGATCGTTGTAAGATGTACGCATTAGGGGTTAAAACTTCATGGGCGTGAACTGTCAAAACGGGCCTTTTATTTTGTGAAGACTTTAATTTCTGTATTCACACACACATTCCTTTATCCTCAAAAGTCCTCTACCTGTCATTATTTAGGAAATTAAAGTATATCACACAGGGAATTGCGGGGTTCTTGTAATACAGATTTGTCAGATCTAGTACAAGGCCCCAATTATATTTTGTAATGGAAATAATTTTATTGAATAAATGATTTTGTATTTTTGTATTTTGTACTTATTTATAGAAACCCCGCTGGGTGTCCCCCCTCCTGAGTACAGCCCGTCAACCACTCAACTTCTGCAACCCGGCAAGCCTATTACGGGCTTTTGAGTCAGCCGGGTCGTCCACACTTGAGCACGAACGATGTCAGACGACGCTCCAGTTTCTCTCGATCTTCGCTATTGACGGTTCAGGATTGGATACACCTTTTCAACTGGTTTTCATGTTATAAATAAAAGCCCATAAGTCCCCACCGAGGTGCACGGGTATTTACTCGGATAGATAGATAAATCATTTATTCACTGCCAACATGGTACACACATAAACACGTGATAGAGTAAGATTGAGCCATACTACTCAACGCTGGCTCAGTGCGGAATGACGGAGGGGTGTTGGGTCAGTGTATCCTCACCTTCTTTGGACACGTATCCCGACGCGGCCTATCGAGCGACTGGTGGTACAGGGGCAGAGTACAGGGCACCGAATGCGTGGTAGATCACCGATGAGATGGACGGACCAAATCAAGGCAGCACTGGATGACCCCCTGTACCAATGCACTAAGAAAGCAGCCCTCAGGGAAGAATGGCGACGAATTGTGAGGCGGGTCACCCGACCGAAATGACGACGAAGACCACTCTGCCAAGAGTGATACGACTGAGAAGAAGAAGTTGGGTCAGTGGCTAACCCGACGACTAACTTTCAGAAGTTATCAAGCTGCCCTCTAGGCCTCTGACACAGCTTTATACTACTACCACTGAGAAGCGATAGTAGCCTTAATCCGAGTTAGTTTCAAAAGTGCATAGTATAGCGCACATGGTCGCTGTGGTATAGTGTCACGCATTTTGGCATTAGGTGGTAGAGAGATATGTAACGCTACGAAAACGAATAGAAACAAAAGCTCAAAATGTATGCGATTTGACATTTGGTCACACCTCGGACACTCCATAGAACGCTCGTAAAAAAATCACCTATTACTACTACATAACCTAATGACTTTTGTACACGTGCAATAGTGTGCGTAAACTCGTTCGTTTGTGAATGTGTGCGTTCAGCGCCTAAACAAAGTGTCTCCCGAAGAGGCTCCCCGACTCCGGGGTGAGGTGCGGTATCTGAATCCGCGCGGGGAAGGGAGTGGCCGTTCTGTACGGAGTACTATTATCTCTTCTGTGCTCTAGGCCTCTGACACAGCTTTATACTACTACCACTGAGAAGCGATAGTAGCCTTAATCCGAGTTAGTTTCAAAAGTGCATAGTATAGCGCACATGGTCTGTGATATAATGGGGCCAATTCTCTAGGACACACTCACTAAAATTACTTGACAATATTAGCTCCGACGCTCTTACGCGGTTGCCATAGATTTCATTTTCGAACTCACTTTTGAATTAGTTCATCAGTACATTAAAATAATTCAAAAGTCAGTTCGAAAATGGAATCTATGGCGTCCGCATAAGAGTTGTCAAACTTAATATTGTCAAGTAATTTTAGTCAGTGTAACCTAGAGAATCGACCACAGTGTCACGCATTTTGGCATTAGGTGGTAGAGAGATATGTAACGCTACGAAAACGAATAGAAACGAAAGCTCAAAATGTATGCGATTTGACATTTGGTGACGCTAGCGTAGCGTGACGATCTGTAAGATTGCATAAATATTCTTAGCGTTTCGTGCGAACGATAATAACGTTTTGCATCTTGTCTAGGAGGGCAGTTCTCAATAAGGTATAACGACATTTAGCCAGGTTTATTCATTGCCCCCTGCATTTTTCCGGGTCAAGACTATCGCCAATTTATAGATCATCATCATCATCATCAATCAGCCCACACCTACCCACTGCTGGGTATAGCCCTCTTCTCTACCACGCCATCCGCTCGGAATTTATAGATAACACAGTTATATTTTGATATTACTTTATTGCAAATAATATGTTAAACACACGTAAAGATAATACTTACGCTATTAAAGGCAAAGCTAAGGCGAGCTTATCTCTAATAGCAATAACAAGAGATTGTTTGATAGAGTGTCCAATAATAGGCAATAGACTGGTGGTTTATATTTTACATTTTCAAGATCAACGGTATTTTATGAACTATTTTGGCAACGTGACTTTTCCGAATTCGCCTGCTGAATTCGATTCTGAATGTTGCCGAGCCGAATTTTGCCAAAATTCAAGATGGAGGCCTAACGGAGCCTCAACAAGCTGTGTTCTAACTCGACTCTTGGCGTGTGAGGTTTCCTGTCATAGATTTTAGGGTTCGCTGAACTCAATTTTGATAACCAGAAGTCCGTCCGGGAACCGGAAGTGGACAAATACGCGAGTAAGCGTTTGCACACTGCAGAGGCCAAGTCTTCTTCATTTTGATGCATCTTTTGGTTTCCCGGTGGCCATCACCAGCGCCTGTTCATCAATAATGACGTGAGCAAAATGTGATTCAAGAACTTGCGGAAATTCCACTATTTTGGTGATTAATTAGCCTGAAGACATCAGACTTGTTTCCGCCGCTCAGGGATCCATCCAGGTTAAAAACCCCAGGCGTGGAGATCATATTTCAAGATTTCGTACAGACTTAAAGTTCTCCCAACCTCGTAAGCAGCTATCAAGCGTAGCCGTTGTAGGACCCTACGCTGCGCTTATAAAAAACGATGAAGTTCAGGAAGATATTGCTGACAAACCATACATCCTACCACAAAAGTTTATACACCATCTTATAGAAGATTTTATAGAGATCATTTTTATCCTTGATACTTTATTCCTAACTGCAATACTTTTTGTTTAAAATAGTTCAAGCCGCGGCGGTTAGGAACATATTTCGAGGAAAAAAGGGGGAAAGGGGGGGGAGCCGAAATTCGGCTTGGCAACATTCAGAACCGAATTCAGCAGGATTTTTACAAAAGACATGTTGCCTAAATGGCTCACAAAATGTCGTCGAAACGGTAAAGAAAGTGACTTTTGAAATTTTCTACCAGTCAGTCATTTTTCATAGAATTGACAACAAAATTAACAAGTTAAAATAATCAAACAAAAATGTTCACAATACGAGTATCACCACGGTCACAGTAACATATTATGACATAGATAACTGGATAATAGATAACTGGATAGTAGTTAACTAACATCATTATCAAGCAATTATTTTTACTGCCGCCGCCGTCAGAAAATCCCTCATTTAACTTACAATGCTGAAATTGGTATTTTTATTTTCGTAGTCATAATACCTACACCTGTATACCTTTAACATAACATAGCGTCACGCCATTTCGCATAAGCGGTGACAGAAGCACTATTTCCCATACTCGGCGGGAGAAGCACAATTTCTAACGATTTTTGCGTCACTTTGGGCTAGCAGCCAGCCCATACCACAAAGCATTTTTTTAAAGATTTAAAAACCACAAACACCTCACGTCACTCAATAGCACTCCATATTTGCATGATGCGTTCCACACTCAAATCCCATGGTCCAAAGAGGAACGGCCCAGCATACTCCCGGCCTAGGTACATAAGGACTGTAGCCCGTTTCATGTTCAGAGACAGACTGTTAGACGGCGTGAGGCTTATGCCGATGGTCTGGGCAAGCGTTCCGGTGACGTGGACGTCGTCTATCCAGAAGTAGGTTGCGTTCTGGGAAGCTTTCAGCAGCCTGGGTATGACATCTTGGGAGTAGAGGATTGCGAAGCCTGAAAGGAATTAGTTTTAATTTCATGACTTTAGTGGTAAAAATTTAAGAAGTTGCTTTTGCAGTTTGCTTTGCTTAAAGGTACTGGATTCAGTTGTGAAATGAGAGCCCTTTAATAAAGTAACTTTTTACAATAGGCTCCTAATTATGTAGAAATCCCCATTCTAATCTAACTAATCTCTGGTTATATTCTTTACCATTAAGTAAGTGGGGATTGCTCCTAAAATACTTTACAAAAGTCTATTTGGATTAAATGAAATACCTACAAATACCATACACAAGACATCAGTTACCTGAACAGTAGTTTGGGTAGAACTCAGCAGCATATTCATCTATAGAGACATTCCATTTGCTCTCCGTCCTCAACACTGGAGCATGCACTGCCCTATGGCACAAAATGAGATCTTTTGCACCCCACGGTGACAGCTCTCTGGTCAGAAACCTCCTCAGGCCATTAGAATTAACAACAATATCATCGTCACTCTTTAAAACATATTTCGCCGTCGGGCAATGATGCGCCACCCACTTCAACCCCATAACATGTTTATAAGTCATGTTGCGGTAAGCATCAGAGAAAGTTCCCTGCACTATATCGCCATACAGAAAACTTTCATTGCTGACCAAGTTCATCAATGTTCCATTTTCTGATTGCCCCATCAGAAAAACAGTTTTAGTGGAATCAGTAGACTTTCCCCAAGTTTCTCTTATCACCACTCTGTTATCAAAATTGTGGGGGTTTGATGATACCATGATGAGCAGAAGTAGCCCAGCCGTGTAGTTTTGGCATGGTTGGGGATTTAGAATGAAACTGAAGTTTTTTACATCTATCAGTTGGTCATACACATCCTGGGCAGGCAGACATGAGGGTTTGGACGGCTCTAAAAGTGTGAACTGTGGATTCTTGACTATAACTTGCTTGGTAGAGTTTTGGTAATAGTTGTAGAGTAGTAAAGTGGCTAATATAAGGATCGCAGTTTTGTGAATGTCCTTCTGATTGCGGTTTTCCCACATTTTGTTTATTATTATTATTCTGTATCAGAGTTATCAGTTCACCAGACAGTGCTGCCCCAGGTCCTTTGTGTAGGCTTGCGTAGAGGCATGGGCCTTACTCGTAGAGGCCTCTTTCAGTCAATTTATGTAAAATAAATATGGATTGTGGTGGACCCGTTGGGTGATTGTCTGTCCTCAAATTCAAATACACCGAGGTGAGACAGGACTTTAAACAACGATCACTTGCACCCTCAGGGTCCCATCGCGTAGGCCCACTTACTTTTTATCACAATTATTATACCACAACACAATAAAAAGCAACTCCAGGAAAATCTAAACTTCGGAAAAGACGTGAATTTTGTATACAAAAACAAATCAGCTGTCAACTGTCACTGTTTGAAACGTTGGACAACAAAGAAAGTTGATGAGGCTCATTATAAGGCCCGTTTTCATTTTGATAAGTGCATGTGTAAAGTGTGGTCGTAAAGTGTAAAGTGCGAGCAACGTGTGGACAGCTCGGGTGGACAGCAAGCTTCGAGCAACACGGTAGGAAGGCGCCTTGCTAATGTATCACCGATCAAAAAGTTCTGGCATTTTTTGCGGGGGGAAATTTGCACACAAATGCAGCTCCGCACATCTACATACAAAAATAAAACTGTAATGAATACACCAACACATCATTTTATCCACTTACTTACACAATGACTATTATGTTTTGTTTGTCTTGTCACAGTTACTTACTTTACTTAAAGGCCCATATTCATTTTGATTAGTGTGAAGTGTAGCTTTGAAGTGTGGCTGTAAAGTGTACAGTGCGAGAACGTCTGGACAGCCACTGGTAAGTGTGAGTGATTAGATTACTAATCAGCAAAGTTAGGCGAATAGAAGCGTGTACTTTTTTTGCGAGTAGCAACGCCCCACGCGCCCCTCCTCCCCGTCCACTCGCAGCGTGCCTTCACTTGCAGTTTACTTAACAGAGTCAAGGCAACAAATTCGACTGTTTGACGCTCAATAACCGGTTTCTACTAATCAGAGCCGCTAGGACGAGAAAGGAGACTGACTGACACTGTTGACAGAACTGGCCACTTAGCTAGTTAGGAATAAATGTTTACTTACTAACTTACTTACTTAATACTTTATTGCACAAAATAATACATTTGAACATATTTGAAGTATATTTGATTTGAATGATATTCTAGCGAGTGACTAGATGTCATTGCCATTGTTCTGTTCCTTGTTGTGTAAACATGTTAGTGAAAATATAATTATTTGTCCTCATGTAACAGTATATATCTCTGGGAAGATTTGCAGCAATTGGTAGCTCCCTGAATACGGACAACCACCAATAACACTTCACAGTGTCAAAACGGCCCATCAGAGCCGCTACACCTGAGCGCTGCTACATAGAATAATTGGGGGTTGAAGGGTTAAGCCCCCACTACTTTACACTTAACACTTCAGTTTTTTACAATAAAATGAAATTAAATATCTTTTTCTAAGTTCTGAAAACTTCTTTGTCTATGGTTATACTCAAGGCTGTTTACAGAAAAGCCCAGACCTGCAGTTCTCGACGTGGAGGAAACCAAACGCAATTTGTCTATTCGCCGTCAAAATGGCGTCATCGAAGGAAACCTATTGTTTGTGTGGCCAACCATATAATATTGGACAATTTATGATAGAATGTGACTGTTGTCGTGAATGGTTTCACGGCAGGTAAAGTTGAAAATATATAAATTTCATCGTGTTACCCTTGTTCTGTGTTAAAAAACTCATGTTTCATTTGACAGGCCCGTGTGCCGTTCGGCCATGGTTTTCGGCCGAAATGTTTTAGTGAATTATTCCTCTGTGTCCACTAATTATCCCTTGTAACTGGTCTCCTAACATTCTTTGGTCCCTCTTTCTTATTTTCAGTGTAAAATAGTTCCGATTACTTATCCTAGAAGTTTGTTTACATGTTTGGTAACCATGGGGGATTGGTTACATTTCTGTAGTTCTTTGTGTTGTGTTGACAATAAACAGTTTGAGCTTATTCTGTGGAGTATATCTATCACCCGCTTGAAAAACTCCTCAACTTCCTCATGTAGAAATGTTAATTTATATCATAACTACCACAACTTTCGCCAGGTGCTAACAAATTACACCATCAAAACACTTGTAAATGTAAATTTGTTTTCATTTCAGCTGCGTTGATGTGAAGATTTATCAATCGGATGATATAGACAAGTACCACTGTCCAAAATGTGCCCAAACATATGGTCCATCAGTGTGTAAGTACAATTATTTACTTTTAACTTTTACTGCAAACAAAATAGGAAATAGTATTCGGGTTATATTCGTTCGGACAATCATCTGAAATAAAGTATTATTATTATTATATTCAATGATGTGAATATAATCCCTGTAAGCATGAACATTCAACATAATTGGATTTGGAAGCATTTCTGTTATGTTGTACATATTAATTTGACAATAAATAAACTAGTGGCTCTGTGAGCTGTAGACCTCGCGAGTATGTCGGTGGGAAAGCTGAACTGCTAACACACATAAAAAAAATAACCCAAATAATTTTCTTTCAATAACACATACAAACTTATGAATGTACCTGGTTACGTACATGCAGTATGAAAGTAGCCGCACCAATAACTTTGTAAACTACATTTCGCGTTCTGTAATACAACCTATTGACTTTTTACTAAAATGATATAGTCTGTTTCACTCTCATGGTCTTTACGAATCCAACGACACCTCATTTGATCCATCAAGCCGTTTGGGTTGTAGCGATTTTTTTACATTTTAAAACCCCATATCCCCGCCATTTTGAAAAAAATCTAAAAACTGGCTCGAGTAAAATTTTTTATTTATTTTTCCAACCTGCTCACAAAATTTCACGAGAATCGGTTCATAAATGCGACCTGTAGAGGAGAACAACCGGACATACGAAAGCATTTTTGCCCAAACCTGAAACAGAGACGCTTCGCTCGCTCGGTCAATAATAGAGTAGTCAAGTTAAATTGTATCTTTGTACATAAGCAGCAAGGCCTTCTGTGTATTTGACACCAAGTTGCCGAAGATTTTCAAAATTGGTTTCATCGTTAAGATAATAATATTTTAATAATTCCATTAATAATCCTAGTGATAGCAAACTAATTGAGAATTTACTATCATATTTAGGCCATTTATGTGATCCGGATACATCTATTGCAATAGAATTATTAATGTCGGCGGCCAATCATAGAATTGGGCACATCATGATGTGACATCA
>OY735275.1:7847942-8012129 GCA_963457715.1 Argyresthia albistria | reverse complement strand
TAGACAGTTGAAATTTTCACAGATGATGTATTTCTGTTGCCGCTATAACAACACATACTAAAAATCGAAATAAATTTAATATTGAGGGGGACTCCCATACAACAAACGTGATTTTTTTTGCTCATTTTTGCTCGATATTGATAATGGTAGCAGGTAGACGCTTAAAATGTTCACAATATATTGAGTATATTATTTACTTAAAAAATAAATAATTAAATTAAAATTAAATTAATATTTAGGGGGGGCTCCCATACAAAATGTTTTTTTTTTTTTTGCGGTTTTTTATTGATAATGGTACGGAACCCTTCGAGCGCGAGTCCGACTCGCACTTGGCCGGTTATTTTATTTGACTGCGCCTGCGGGGGAATGCGGCTCTCCAAACGTTTGTTGTATTCAACAAACGTTCGCATACGCAACCTATGTACGATGACGGGCCGCCAGACAGTTTCGCAGCGGCTGAGCACTCTTGCCTCGTCCCCCGCCGCCCGTAAATTGGTGAGCTGTGTTTCAAAGGAAAATGTATCTATGCGCTCTCCACTGGATAAGTGCTCCCTGGCACATCTCTACTAATTAGTAGCCACCGGAATAGGTAGCGTGATCTTTGAAGTAAGTACGACTAGTTTTTGTTTTTCCGTTTTCGCAATTTGTCACGTGAATCGGTGAATCATTGACGAGCGGGTTGCTGACCTCTGTGGCATAGTGGCCGAGGCTCTACCTCATATCATAAGCAGTGATCGGATGTTCGGATGCATATTTACCTAAAGTTCAGGTGTTGGCTAATATGGAATGCACTTTGCTATCAAAAAAAAAAAAAAAAACGCGTGTAGCACCGTACACGTGTTAGAAGTAAAACTTCTGTAGCTAGATCATTAAGTGGTACCTATACTATACACCTATACCTACCTATACTAAAAGAGATTTAAATTTCCAATTTTGAGATCCAATCTCTGCTTCAAGTTACTTTTTAACCGACTTCCCAAAGGAGGAGGTTTACAATTCGTCCGGATGTTTGTTTTTTTTTTTTATTTTTTTTTTTTATGTATGTGCCCCGATAGCGCCTAAACGGGTGGACCTATTTGGAAAATTATTTTTTTGTTTGAAAGGGTTTACCTTCCCATTGGTCCCATTGACACCAGGTCAGGATCTGATGATGGGAACCTGGAGAAATCGAGGGAACTCTTCAAATATTGTAGGCAGACCTATAGTGATTTTTGTGTTTTTCATAATAACTCGAGCAAATGCACATGGTAAGCATAATATTGTGATGCGGAACTGCTGATGAAGACCACATATGGCCACCAGATCTGCTCAATACTAGGTACAAATACAATGCGTGGCTGACGGGCAGGCAACGCATAGCCTAAACCGGTGCACCTAGAGCCATGAAACTTTGTACAGGGGTTTCTTAGTAGCGTGGGGTAGCACTGATGTGGGATTTGACAAAATTAATTCCCCAAGGGGGGGGGGATAAGGGGTTACAGTTTGTATTAAACTCAATCTAATCAAATAGGGTTTGTGGAAGTCGGTTTTTTCTAAAGTTTACTTTTTGTTTCAATTATAAGTTTCAGACGTCCGATTATTTGAAATTATTTTATACTTGTACTTACTTTTAATACGTCATGTCATTTATTTCCCACCATTCCTTATCTACAATTTGTCGCGCTCGTGGTGATATACTTAACTCATTCAATAGTGTCACTACGTCACTACTATTTGCATCTCGCTCAGATTATATACCATCTGACGTCACGTCTTTAAGGCGTCTCGCTCAAATGTATGCATTGCTTTGCTTGTTTTAGAAATCCATATCGACCCGTGTGACATTGATGAAACTCTTTTCTTACAAACTGTATGGATCGCATCGCACAGCTGTCAAACATAAGTTCCGGTTCCAACAAAGAGGTTGAACGAAGTAGTTTGAGTCATGTCAGGCGGCGGCGGCGGCGCCATCTTGGCCATACCGGAAATCAAGAACTCGTGGAAGAATGCTTAAAATAATTTTTATTTGTTAACGTTTCATCAGGTTTTTCTCTCACTAATTAACATTCTTTATTGTACGAATGTATTATTATCTTATCTGATTAGTTAAAAACCGTATTGAAAATAGTTGCGGTTTTAAAAGTCTTCAGCCGACCCTGACGTCACCGATTCCAATTTCCGTTACATTTCTTAGCCACTCGTGATAGCACCCGGCTAGTAGCGATTGAAAAGCAAATATATGAATAACCCACAGTTGAGAGGTTAAATACATTTTACCCCCGTGCCCCAAGAAGTTTTACTTCAAAAATCCCGATCATAGTGATTAAAATGGTAGTAACTGTATAAAGAACATATGGAGACATATGTTATTTATACATAGCTGTGATTGGTCAGCCGCCGCCGCTGCGAAAGGCCTCAAGACCCGTACCGCTACAGCCTCCCAGTGGTGTAGCGATTGCTTCATAATTGAAACAAAAAGTAAACTTTAGAAAAAACCGACTTCCACAAACCCTATTTGATTAGATTGAGTTTAATACAAACTGTAACCCCTTATCCCCCCCCCTTGGGGAATTAATTTTGTCAAATCCCATATCAGTGCTACCCCACGCTACTAAGGAACCTCTGTACAAAGTTTCATGGCTCTAGGTCCACCGGCTTAGGCTATGCGTTGCCTGCCCGTCAGCCACGCATTGTATTTGTACCTAGTATTGAGCAGATAAGGTGGCCATATGTGGTCTTCATCAGCAGTTCCGCATCACAATATTATGCTTACCATGTGCATTTGCACGAGTAATTATGAAAAACACAAAAATCACTATAGGTCTGCCTATAATATTTGAAGAGTTCCCTCGATTTCTCCAGGATCCCATCATCAGATCCTGACCTGGTGTTAATGGGACCAATGGGAAGGTAAACCCTTTCAAACAAAAAAATAATTTTCCAAATCGGTCCATCCGTTTAGGCGCTATCGGGGCACATACATAAAAAATAAACTAGTGGCTCTGTGAGCTGTAGACCTCGCGAGTATGTCGGTGGGAAAGCTGAACTGCTAACACACATAAAAAAAATAACCCAAATAATTTTCTTTCAATAACACATACAAACTTATGAATGTACCTGGTTACGTACATGCAGTATGAAAGTAGCCGCACCAATAACTTTGTAAACTACATTTCGCGATCTTTTATACAACCTATTGACTTTTTACTAAAATTATATAATCTGTTTCACTCTCATAGTCTTTACAAATCCAACGACACCTCATTTGTTAATATCCATCGAGCCGTTTGGGTTGTAGCGATTTTTTTACATTTTAAAACCCCATATCTCCGCCATTTTGAAAAAAATCAAAAAACTGGCTCGAGTAAAAAATTCTATTTATTTTTTCAACCTGCTCACAAAATTTCACGAGAATCGGTTCATAAATGCGACCTGTAGAGGAGAACAACCGGACATACAAAAGCATTTTTGCCCAAACCTGAAACGGAGACGCTTCGCTCGCTTCGCTCGCTTCGCTCGCTCATCTGTTTCACTCTCATGGTCTTTACGAATCCAACGACACCTCATTTGTTAATATCCATCGAGCCGTTTGGGTTGTAGCGATTTTTTTCTCCGCCATTTTGAAAAAAATCAAAAAACTGGCTCGAGTAAAAAATTCTATTTATTTTTCCAACCTGCTCACAAAATTTCACGAGAATCGGTTCATAAATGCGACCTGTAGAGGAGAACAACCGGACATACGAAAGCATTTTTGCCCAAACCTGAAACGGAGACGCTTCGCTCGCTTCGCTCGCTCGGTCAATAAATAAATAATATTTTTAATTATTGAAATTAACAATTTATTCAACACTCCATTTTGCGTGATAGGGAGCTAGCCCATCGCCGCAGCTATGGAGTAATGAAGGTTGCCTCACGATGTTTTTCCATCACCGTTTTAGAGCATCCGTAATGTGAAATAAGATAAATTATTTATCCCTTTGATACATGGACAGCACTGGGATTCGAACCTGCATCTCCTGCGCCAGAAACCAGCGTGAAACCCACTAGACCACGGAGCTCTATACCTACCTTACCCATATGAAATAAAACTACCTATTCCAATCACCGCTGATTAGCGAAGTGATATAACGTTAAAATGTGAAATAACGATAAACGGTATAGTTATCGTTGCGCGAGGACGCACTAAACGCTACAGCAAACAGAGAAATGGAGATCGGCCAATGTTAACGATATATTGTAAGGATGTTGTTATATTGTCGTTCTAGAATTTCAATAGGTACCTACCTACTTTACATTTACTTTACATACCCAACTATTCCACAACCTTAATTGCCGTAGTGATGCGTCATTATCAGTACATAACAGTCTTCCTTAGAAAATAAGTCGGATTACCTCGGAAGTTATTTGATGATTTCGATAAAACCTAGGATATTTATCAAACAAAAAATAACTATAAAAGGTAACGGACTTGCAGGGTTGGCAAAAACGCGGGCCGCAACTAAATACAGGTCCAAGCTGATCAATGCGTAGATAATAATTTCAGTAAAGAACTGCGATGTAACTTTGACATTTGTTATTAATAGTAGATGAGACGTGTATTATGGTATATTATATTATAGTCAAGTCGAGAGTAAAATGGGTTTTATGTACAAGTTATACACTCTGCTTTTCACTTCATTTATAAGGAAATTAAACAGAAATATTGCAATTCAAAATTGTAACACAAATAAAAAATAAGGATTCCCGCCAATATATACTTTTTTTAATATATGGCAGTGGCACTTAGCATAGGTGTGTATGGCTGTTTACCCAACGAACTTTGTCTTAGAGTCTGAGACTTGACGAAGATTTTAATTTATGCACTGGTGCATAAAAAGCGATTTTGTGCAGCCTATACTCAACATAAAGATGAACTTTACAAGCATGAGAAGTGAAAAATAAATAATAACATATTTGCTTTGATTGCAATTTAATTATACAGATATTCTATTTTTTATAGAACCGCACATTCCGCTGACAGATTGTAATTGCATATCTACCTATGAATGTCCTTATCTATA
Source organism: Argyresthia albistria (assembly GCA_963457715.1). Classification (NCBI taxonomy): domain Eukaryota; kingdom Metazoa; phylum Arthropoda; class Insecta; order Lepidoptera; family Argyresthiidae; genus Argyresthia; species Argyresthia albistria. Next base: position 8,007,090 of record OY735275.1, on the reverse strand, counting down.
TGTCTTATTTAAGTTTTATTATTAAGTTACTGTGCAATAAAGAATATGAATGTGCTGGGACATTCCTGGATCCTTATTCCATATTATTATGCCAAAAGTAAGTATGATTTTAAGTGTTCGTCAATCTATAAGTGGCTGGTTATGCATCAGGATTCTTTTTAGATCCTGCTTGATACACAAAACATGCTATTGCACTTTGGGACTCCTATTTCATGGAGATACGTTCGAAAGTAGGTAACAAGTTATTGACGTAATTTTACTCATTAAGTAACGTACTTTTGATATCAGTTTAAAGTTTTTTGATATCCGTTATATAACCTTATATATTGTGTACAGTTTCTGTATCTTGTGTTGGCTCTCACACGTTTTGGTTTTTAATACTGTAAGTGTGACCTGCTTTGATAAATAAATCTTTAAATCTTTACGGAATTATTCGCCTGTGCACACTTAAAGATTACATCCTGTATAGTGACTATGACAAACGTTTTATGTTATATGACAACATAGTAAGAAGATTAGACTGGGAAGGCGCATCCGTATCCTTACATATATCAATGGTAGGTAAGTATAGTATTATTCGTTGGTGGTTTGATGTAAGTATAGTGCAGTTTAATTCAGAGCCCGTATAGTTGTTTACAAGTTATGTAGGGTACATACACGACACGGCTCTTATCAGAAATCTGTTTAGATTCGCTGTTATTTATGTTTTAGCTCTACTTGTCAGTTCTATGCACATGAATAAATGATGCTGTATTCTCATTTTTAAGGCTTTGGTTTTATTCAAAAAACCTATTTGTTCTTTCGAACATATATTAACTACTTTGGATCTGTGTTTGACCTAGGTCACACATAGGTAATAGATTTTTACAATCATGATTAGAAATCTAAAATTACATTTATTAATTTTTACCTTAACCCAACACTTCCTGGACTGGGATTCGAACCCAGGATGATTATGTCAGGCAGACAGTCATTCACTCTTCCAAAGATGTACCTATAAGATCTTAAACTAAATCCATTATCCCATCTTACAACGTCCGACAATTAACCTTCCCCTTTTGTTTATTACCTTAATGTCGCATCAACTCTACCTCTAACTAACATAACAATTAACATACCATAAAAATAATATTTTTTGCAACTGGCCATACCCATATTCGAAGTCACAAGGAAAACCATCAGGATGCAAAGTTATAGTTTTCCGCGAGTGCAAGTGTGCTCACGGCTTTAGCATTTCAGTATGATTTCAGCGTAACACGCTCTTTAAAGGACTTGCCGCCAGTCGATAAGTTTACCTGGTCCTGGGCACAACACTCAGGTGACCTTTGCCTGTGGCGAAATAAATGCGAAAAAATACAAAATGTAGCCAGTGACGTTTGGTGAACGAAAAAGCGCGGGACTTTGTCGACTTTTATTTTTTTTAAGTTTGAACAACGATTAAGTGCCGTTGAACTGCACTTTTTTTTGGTGTAATTCAACGGGTTGCGAATTCACCGACCAGCATTTCGAGTATAATTGCCGAAATAATAATCGAAATTGCTTTTATTGCGTGGGCGTTTAGTATTTTAGCCAGCTTGGAATATTAGTGATTCAAGATGAAGTGGAAGAAACAGCAATCATTAGTATCAGGGGATACATCCGAAGATGAGATCGGACATAGCTATTTGGGAACTTTGGTGAGTATACGTGAAATCACCTACCTCGTTTTGTACCTTATTTATTTCTTGACTTATTTGAAGAAATCCCCATAAGCCCAACTAATTCATATTTTGAATGTAAAATGACATACATATAAATCTGACACATAAAACTTACCGCGAGGGTGTTCTGGCAGAACCAAATAAGTGCAAGTTTTTATGGAAAAAGTTAAGTACATAGGTACTCAGAATCTTCTCCTTTATTACTTAATTTTTAGTTTATTATCATAGTTTCCATTTCTTTTGTCAACTGCAATAATCCTTAGTTAGGGACACTATATTAAATAATGAAATTGATTTCTTAATAGTGGTATAATTTTAGTTTAGGTATTAGATTTGTTAAAATTAGTGTTTTTAGGTAGGCACTTCAAATTAAAATAATACATTCTTCCTAAAACTAAAACTAAAATTATTATAATTGAATTAAAGAAAAAAAACTGGTAGCATAAATTAATGATATGTCCGTCAAATATGATCTTGGTCAGCAGAATCTAATAGATTCAAAACAAACTAATAACCCTGATTTGTCCAACCACCACTTCAATGACAACGATATTACTCTGGTGTTTTTAGGTTTCGGAACCCGAAGGGTGCTAGCCCGCTGACGGACGGACAGACAGACACCGTAGTATTTAGTATAGGGTCCTATTCGGCACTCTTCTGGTACTGGACCCAAGCAGTTACTTAACTTACCAACCATGTATTTCATGTTACTTAAGAAATAATGCATTACGTCAGATTTGTACTTCTTTTTCTTACATTACTTGAGGATCAATAATAAACATCGATTTTCCGTCTACAAGACACACTGTGTTTAATTACCTTAGATCTGATGCCTGTTATGGGTAACTTCTGTAAGTAGTATTTACCCAATCGTTATAACGATAACGCCTAAGTTTTCCTCATTTCGAGTTCTAGGATGATGAAATTTTTTAACTATGTAGACCGCCATCGCTATTTCCTTAATTAATCCATATAGAGACCGATCGATTAGTACACAACAAATAAATATTATACATACTTATCATTATAAGGTTACCATCAAAAATTTATCCGAGAATAACTATCCCGGGGTTAACTTGTATGACAAATGATGACAGTTAAAAATGAGGTGATCTGATCTAGGTTTCAGGTGTCTATGGAAAAGTAGAAGATACTCTCGAGTAAAAGTTACTCTTTGAATTTGAAAGGAAACTGCTGAACAGTATCCAGATAATATATAATAATAATTATATAAATATTGCTCGAATGCTGCCGAATAGCTGGGTTAATAGAGCCACAGACTGGCTCCCAGAAAATGCAAAGAGAAAGCGTGGCCGAGCCAGGAAGTTGGGTCTATGATGGGACAAGGACTGGAGGGAGACCGCTCAGGATCGGATAGAGTGGAAGAGGGGGAGATAGGCCTTTGCATGCCTTTGCCCAGCAGTGGGACATGGTGGGCTCGTAATAATAATAATAAAAATATATATACAGTATATATGTATATATTAAACAAGGTGTAAATGAATTAACGCAAAATGAGAAACTACTTTGTTAGGGACATTATTCTGAGCAACTTTTGCGGTGTCTATATAGATAAATAAGTAGTTTAGAAAAAAAATATATATACGCGTGTAGCACCGTACACGTGTTAGAAGTAAAACTTCTGTAGCTAGATCATTAAGTGGTACCTATACTATACACCTATACCTACCTATACTAAAAGAGATTTAAATTTCCAATTTTGAGATCCAATCTCTGCTTCAAGTTACTTTTAAGTTTCAGACGTCCGATTATTTGAAATTATTTTATACTTGTACTTACTTTTAATACGTCATGTCATTTATTTCCCACCATTCCTTATCTACAATTTGTCGCGCTCGTGGTGATATACTTAACTCATTCAATAGTGTCACTACTATTTGCATCTCGCTCAGATTATATACCATCTGACGTCACGTCTTTAAGCCGTCTCGCTCAAATGTATGCATTGCTTTGCTTGTTTTAGAAATCCATATCGACCCGTGTGACATTGATGAAACTCTTTTCTTACAAACTGTATGGATCGCATCGCACAGCTGTCAAACATAAGTTCCGGTTCCAACAAAGAGGTTGAACGAAGTAGTTTGAGTCATGCTAGTTGGTTTTGTTGTCCCAGCCAGCGGCGGCGGCGGCGGCGGCGGCGCCATCTTGGCCATACCGGAAATCAAGAACTCGTGGAAGAATGCTTAAAATAATTTTTATTTGTTAACGTTTCATCAGGTTTTTCTCTCACTAATTAACATTCTTTATTGTACGAATGTATTATTATCTTATCTGATTAGTTAAAAACCGTATTGAAAATAGTTGCGGTTTTAAAAGTCTTCAGCCGACCCTGACGTCACCGATTCCAATTTCCGTTACATTTCTTAGCCACTCGTGATAGCACCCGGCTAGTAGCAATTGAAAAGCAAATATATGAATAACCCACAGTTGAGAGGTTAAATAAATTTTACCCCCGTGCCCCAAGAAGTTTTACTTAAAAAAAACCGAGGATAAAGTTTAATCAACAAAACAAATATTTTGTCGCCACTAATTCATATCTATTTAGAGTACTTACTGCTCTACGTGCTGATTATTTTAGTGGTTAGAATTAAATATAGATAAATAAATATCCATTTCGCATTTCATTGTGAACTTGATAGATTCTTAGTACTTACTTGGTTTAGATGACAATACAACAATCTGTACCATAGGGCTCAGGATGCTTACCTACTTGAAAACACACCGAGTTTGGGTTCATTAGGTCCGTCGTGACAAGTTCTACTCGTACCTTTCTCCTAGCGATGTTCTCAATATCGTCACCTAATGATGGAGCTGTAAGGTGGTAGACGGAACCCTATCTTCTTCATATTTGTAGAACCATCGAGTTCATTTGATCGATTCGTCTTAATACGACCTCTTGATTTTAATTTGTAAACTACAATAATTACATTTAGCAACTTCGAGTTAGAAGCACGTCCATCTGACGTCACGGTCGGTGAAGGAATCACTTATTTCGCACTTCATCAGTGCATTACGCATGCGCGAGTCTCTTCTCCCCTGATTGGCCGAGGATCTAGCGCTAATTTAACTAGATCGTTAGTTCGTAATTATACTTATGTTTGCTTTTAGCATATCGATCATGTGATACTGATTAGGCGAGACTCGTGAGATTGTTTAGTTTGTGTTTTGTGTCATTATCGCTTTTATGAATTAGTTTGAATTATATTTGTCGAAACTCTAAACCTAAACTAATTTTCACTCTTAGCCGACTAAAAGCGAATTTTACCAACGAAGAGTAACTTTTTACTCGAGAGTATCTACTACTTTTTCATAGAATAACCTCATTTTGAACTGTCATTGTCATACAAATTATCCCCGGGATAGTTATTTTCGCATAACTTTTTGTTGGGAAAATCCAGCCTAAGTAGCACTATTTTGAAGACGAGACAACAATTCTCTGTATAATTATGACAACTCCATGTATTGTTCCCTTAATGCAAGCATAAGTTAAATCAGCATAAAGAGCCGTATACTCATTATTCCCGACACACATACATACAGTATTCCACAGTAATCCGAAGACCTTGGATGTCATTGGATGATTTTGATAAAACCAACAAAGAAATTTTCCCATAATAAAAGAGCTTGGATTTATCGCGAAATCATCCAATATTTTCCAAGGTCATCAGACTTATTTCCCAAAAAATACTATAGTTTAACTTAATGAAACAAACATTAGTGTCCCACTTAATTATGCAAACAAACAATATTATTTGTAATTATGTATAGATATCAATATCCAATGTCATCTAATGATACCAGTTTACCAAATGTAAACACGGCGTCACGTGACACTTTTTCCCAGATGGGATTTCCAATAGGTTTGGTAAAAAAAAGACCGGTATTTTGTGCGTTTAGAAACAAGGTTAACACTGCGCACGAATCCGCACGATACAGGCCGATGACGTTGGTGGCTAGCCCGCACGCACGAGTATGAACAGAGTCCTTTTTTGGTGGCAGATGATAATGTTCCACTCGTATATTCTCACTTTGTCTACGCTAACTATTATACAGACAGATCATTGTATTAGATCCTAGTACAGTCATCAACAGATGTATGTGTGCGCGAAAGGTAGAGTACTCAAAAATATCTACACATCTTATGCAATACAACCAGAAATATCTAAAGAAAGAGCCGAAATTATGTCAATATACCATAATTTGTTGACATAATTTTGACACGTTGGCTATAGGGCTACTTTTGGACCCCTAGCGAAAAGTTAATATTATTTTAGTTTACTAGGGCCATCATTCTGAACAACTTTCACTAATAAATAGATTTGATCAGAGCAACTTTATTTTTCACTTCTCCATACAAATCAGCTGACCTACTCAGGCCAAAATGTACTTGGAAGTGAAAAATAAAACTGCTCTGATCAATTCGGTTTCTTAGTGTTTTTTTTTTGTTAAATATCGTAGATCTATCTCTATGTTGACTGTACACTACTGATCTGCTAAGAAAGATAGTCATCTTGCGATCGCATTCAGCTCGCTGGAATAGAGCTAAGGTCGGTGTATGCTACCTAACCTAGACATCTGGCCTGGTCTGGTCTAAAGTTGATAAATATAAAAAGTCGTATGTTAGCTATAGCAACTGTCGATTAATTACAGTCCCCGGCAGCTTTTTAGGGTTCCGTACCCGAAGGGTGCCAAACGGGACCCTATTACTGAGACTTCGCTGTCCGTCCGTCCGTCCGTCCGTCTGTCACCGGGTCCGCCTGCACGAACCGTAATAGCTAGAAAGCTGAAATTTTCACAGAATGTGTATATCTGTTGCCGCACCAACCACAAATACTGAAATACGAGAGATATTACAAATTGAAAGTGGTCTCGGTACAAGATACGTCTTCACAACACGCTTGAAAAGTTTATACCAAGGCCATTTTGTTTTGGTAGGTAAGCCTTCTTTTAATGAAACTAAATTTAAGTGATATGGCAATGTCGTCCCCGGACTTCTACAAAGACTTTAAATATTAATTGAGGAATTACCACGTCTCTATTTATTATGTAGAACTTTTAGAAAATAATTATAAAATTAATAGTTTTTAATTACTTTTGTTTTCATACAAATCTCAGAGCTCAGAAATTATTTTTTTCCTTTTGGCCACTTCAAGTTTGGTTGCCAGTGATGTTTTAATTAAATACTCTTTGGTGCATTGAAATGATGTTTTGCAGTCTGCATGACATTGACTTAATGAGTGAGTGAACCTCATTTTACGGAAATTGTAGATGGGTGTCTCACGTTTTCCAGTAGGAGTAGGTTGTAGACAGTGCTGCTTACGGCGGCGTTTAGTAGGTACTAAAGGCCCTAAAAGCGCGGCAAGCTTTGAATCAATTCAAATGTTATTTTTCAACTAGCTACAAAGTTATTCTGACATAAGATGATAATTTGAACAAAACTTTTTGGGTATTTCACGAAAAATACAGTTACAGATCACACATATACAGGGTGGAACAAACGAATGGGCCCTGGAGGGAAAGTACCTTAAAATCTCAAGATATCCGTCCGTCCGTCCGTCTGTCTGTCACCAGGCCGTATCTCATGAACCGTGGTAGCTAGACAGTTGATATTTTCACAGATGACGTATTTCTGTTCCCGCTATAACAACAAATACTAAAAACAAAATAAATTTAATATAAAGGGGGCTCCCATACAATTAACGTGTTTTTTTGCGGTTTTTTTAACCGACTTCCCAAAGGAGGAGGTTTACAATTCGTCCGGATGTTTGTTTTTTTTTTTATTTTTTTTTTTATGTATGTGCCTCGATAGCGCCTAAACGGATGGACCGATTTGGAAAATTAGACCGATTAGACCTATAGTGATTTTTGTGTTTTTCATAATAACTCGTGCAAATGCACATGGTAAGCATAATATTGTGATGCGGAACTGCTGATGAAGACCACATATGACCACCAGATCTGCTCAATACTAGGTACAAATACAATGCGTGGCTGACGGGCAGGCAACGCATAGCCTAAACCGGTGGACCTAGAGCCATGAAACTTTGTACAGGGGTTCCTTAGTAGCGTGGGGTAGCACTGATATGGGATTTGACAAAATTAATTCCCCTGGGGGGGGGGGATAAGGGGTTACAGTTTGTATTAAACTCAATCTAATCAAATAGGGTTTGTGGAAGTCGGTTTTTTCTAAAGTTTACTTTTTGTTCCAATTATATAGATAATGGTACGGAACCCTTCGTGCGCGAGTCTGACTCGCACTTGGCCGGTTTTATTTGGTATCTAAGCAAACTCTCACCTTTCTCTCTCGCCCATACATGCGTCTCTCTTGTACCCATGCGCAGATCCCCCTCTATGCACTCAGGTGCCAAGAATCTTGGCGTGACATGTATGTCAGTCGTTTGCGTCAGAATTTGGTGTTCACACTCACAGGTTTTGTCAAGGAGGCCGCAGGTGCAGATTTATAATTAAAGATATATACATCTACAAATATATTGCGGGCCGCAATTTGTAATCAGGTTGGGAAACCCTTCTTTTATATTTTAATCAATTATCGTCGAACAGACCATAGTGCTTACAGGTCTAGCCGGCAGCTGATATGGTGGTATGATGGTCAGATGATATTATTAAAGTGACTAGGAAATTTAGTAGATAGACCAGAGATCTGATCTGATTCCGATTGTTCTATAAGATATCTGTTTGTCATCATGTGAGTACAATAAAGAAATTACAAAATTACGAAATCTGGGGCCGGAATCTACAAAGTAGCATCATGCTATAGAAGTTCAACGGCGACACACACTGGCATTCTCATTATTATCATTCTTCTTCATCATCATCATCATCAGTCCCGTATGGAAAAAGGCATGACCCTATGTTTGTATGTCTTTGGTGATTCATCTTCGAGTGCCTCTCTTCGAGTTCTGCCGAGCACGAGTTTATCCTGCCTTGCCAAACCGGGGTTCTCACACGTCTGCCTGCCCCAGGCGCAAACTAGGGTATAACAGTCTGTTATAGTATCACAGCTCTCTTACCTCGTCCCCCGCCGCCCGTAAATTGCTGAGTTGTGTTTCAAAGGAATATGTATGTATGCGCTCTCCACTGGATATGTGCTCCCTGCTACTTATTAACAGCAGGCGGCACTTTTACTCCCTAGATTGGCTCTGCGGCAGGCATGTGAGATCGTGTGTGTAAATCTGCCCTGCGTGACCTGAGTCTCAACATACAGACACTTTTTTATGGCAGCACATTAGACACTTAGAACGATTTACGTCATAGCATATACCCTTACCGAAGTGTAACGTCTCGACTTGCAGAAATTACCCTAGAATTTCGCACAATGTGTGGACGGTGTCGGTTTCCATTCGACCTACTAAAGTGGCACATTAGCCACTTTACCTTATCGTCGGGGTTTCCGTTGCTTCCCACGGTGGTGCGGTCACCTGACCTGGATCCGGTGGTGTTAGGTGACAGGTGGACAATGAAGTGGGTACCAGTGCTGAGAATGATGAGATGAGAATGTGACACCAGGGGGAAATTCTGGCGCTAGCAAGATCATGTCCATGGTCGAAATATCGATTTTGAGATGCCGAAATCTCTATCAATAATAAGAAAAAGCTATTCTTACGACTAGCCTTTTGACCAACCAAGATATCTCGACCCGATTTCGATCGCAATAAATATAAATCGAGATCGTTTTCGACGGATTTACGGCCGATCCCAATAACCGATCTCTATCCGTGATCTGCAGATTACGGGTTACATTTGACATTTGCGCTATGGGATGAATGTCAAAATTGACACTAGCAATCTCAAATCTGCAAATTATGGATTAGATAGGTTATTAATTTCGGCCGTTAGGCGGTATCAAAACCGATATCTCGATTGGGGAGATGATACCGATAGCGCGAGAGTCGGGGGCCAGGCAGATGTTTAAGGATGGGCCTATTAGAAGGAACAAGACTGCTTGATATGATAACAAAGGCCAACTGACCCCCCTCCCCCCTGCCCCTAATACCCCCGTGGACTATCGGTGCCATACTTTGTGAGGATGAGGCCTTTCCTTTTGGATGCCCTCAATTCGTTGTATGAAGAAGATATTAACGACATTAAACCATAATGAGAAGAGGTAAATGGCGTAGTAGCGTTCAGGTGATCTACACCATTACACTGCAAACGTAGTCCCTAAGGTGTACGAAAAAAGCACGTTACATACAAGTATGTAGATGGAAGAGATAGTGACTGTACCAAAGGATAATAAATAAGGATAATGTTGACAATAAACTAATATTTTTTGGCGAAGGCAAGAAGATGTACGAGCAACATTACTTTTCTTATTTTTACAGTTAGCCTTACTAACAGGTTTTCTCAAGGCAAGCAAGTATAACACTTATATAAGAAGAACTCTATTTTACTAAAACGACAAATTAGGTACTTCCTATAGTACTTATAGTAATAGTTATCTCAAAAGTAAGAAACAATAATAATTGAACTGAAACGAATCTGATCCTGTTTTCTTTCATTAATAAACGAATATTTTCAGGTACCTATAAGAGTCTTATAATTTGACAAAGAAGAATACATAGATAAATACCTATGGGACACGGGTATTCGCGAAAACTGATTGATTTCGTTCAGTGGACCAAACGCGAAATGGACCAAATGCGATGAATCGCTTTTATCCATTCACGGGCCACCCAGGTTGTTTCACTTTGTCATAAGTTTAAGGGTCATCTAGGCTATTAGGGGACCCCTTAAGAGGCCGGCCTCCGAAACGATCTTCTTTACTGGAGGTTGACTGTCAGCTCTGAGTACCACTCTCTGTCTTCGCCAGGCGGAACAGGTCTTCGACGCCGGCTATACTGGTCCATTTTCTTGTATTCGAGAGCCACAATGTCCTTCTTCTTCCGACCGCTCGTTTCCCTTCAACCTTTCCCCCATCATGACCACTTGAGCAGTCGATATCGATCGTGACGAAGCCCATGTCCCAGACATGCAGCTTTTCTTCTCTTGATGGTGTTGAGTTCTCGGGATTTGCAAGCTCGTCTCAGAACTTCCTCCTTCGTGTGCGCCACGGATTCGGTTCGGTCGACATTATCGACAGAGACAACCCTTAGTTTCACGGGCCGCTTCAGACGAGGATAGAGTTATCGGTAACGCCAAACAACTTGAACAAATGACCTTGCATGCGCAGAAACCATCTGATATATGAAACTGCGCACCACGGTATGGGGTGCGGGACGCGGCGTGCGGAAGGAGCATCGCATCGAGCGCGCCTAGCCACGCTATTTGTAGATCATTCAACCATCGTTTCCCGCTTTGAGTTCACACTTGCGTGCAGTGAAATCACGGATAAAAAATGCCTCGACGTCCTAACGTAGTTTTAAAAAGGCAAGCCAGAAAGATGGTATATGATGAGTTTTCTATCGATGGAGATATTATTATCTTTTATAGGTGTACGTGGAAAAACGTAATTTTAGGGAATTTCAATCGTAGGTATCCCATAAAAAATCTTGTCTTTTGTCAAATCATTATTCTTTGTTAATAGACACCAATAAAGACGACAAATGTCGCTAAATAATTTACAGTTTTATTTTGATAGTCATATCCAAAGACCAGTAAATCTGTATAGTTCGCAGCAAATGTACCTACTTCGCGTGTCTCAAACAGTTATTGTGCACCTGTTACCGCTCAGTCCCTCATGCAAATGGTACAGTATATTTTCTCATTTTCTATCGATTGAACTACTAAGATTCATGCAGTATACTGTAGGTACGATTTGTTTTGAGAATTTTAAGTGCGTCGTTTTTTGGCACGTAACTGTACATGCGCAAACTTTCCCCCACCACGTCACATTTTGCTCAAGTGGTTTGGCGTCTACTATACGCGACAGAAATAGAGGCAACTTTTAGGCAAGTAATCGAAGTGCGGGCGCCGCGCTACACAGCTTGAATTGTACTTTGTTGCGTTGTAGCAAGGGTCGCTTTTTAGTTGAACGATTATGTACAGTGTCCAATATGTTCCTAACTCTTTATTAATCTGTGACCAAGATCACAACTAGATAAGTTGTTCCATCACTATCACCAGTCGTGCGGAATCGTGCTCAGTCATAACTAGAGCAAAGATGTACAAATAATGACATGTATTGAAGCGTTTTGTTCTTTAAAGGCCGGCCAAGTAATGCCAAGTATGTACTTTATTGGCTGTGCATAAATTACCGTATCGTAAAGTATGTATTCAATCCAAGCTATACTAAAGACAAGTAGGTACTATTTATATAAACAGTGTCGAGTTCTTTGCATACAAGAAGACGAAATTACTCTATGAATAATGTATCTATTTTACATAGTGCAGAGTTCTTAGGCTATAAGAAAACAGAATTACTCTATAGCCCAATATACGGGGTGGAATTTTTAAACGCGACCTGTTTGTAGGGAAAGTACTCTAAATAATGGAAATAGCACACTCAATGGAAACAATCCTTTATTTTTGAAAAGAAACGCACGAATTGCATTCAAAGTTTTTTTAATTCGCTTGCCTCACCCGTGAGTTGAAACACCAAAAAAATTTAATTAAATTAAATTAAATTTGATGACGCCCCCAGGTCTTGGATGTTTACATGTTTGTGATGTCACTTTTTCTGGTGCCCACGACACAGGGTATCCTAGTGTGGGGCCAGAAGCATGTATGTGCCTGTATGTAAATGTTTATTTTTTATGTTTTATGTTAGTGACGACACAAACATGAACAAATAAAGTATAAACATCAACCAGTGTAAACACCCTAAACATGACAAAATGGGAACCGCTGATAAAACGTTATCTAGTTAATCGAAACAAATATGTTTGTAGATTATGGTAAAAGTAAACACGCTTTGTATGCGTATGCGCATGTATCAGACGCGGATTATTTTGAGATTAGTAAATTAGCCATCAAGGTTATGCTATCGCACCTTGATACGATAAAGGAGTAGGGGTTTTCTGACAGTTAATTGGAATAATCGGCCAGGTGCGTGTCGGACTCTCACACGGAGAATCCGCACAAAAAAGTACAAAATATATCACGTTTCTTGTATCGGGACTCGGGACACCTTTATTTTTTCAATATGTCGTGTAGAATCTGTAGCTGTATAGCGGCAACGGATATACATATTCTATGAAAATAGTAACTTTCTACCTACTAGTGGCTCTGTGAGCTGTAGACCTCGCGAGTATGTCGGTGGGAAAGCTGAACTGCTAACACACATAAAAAAATAACCCAAATAATTTTCTTTCAATAACACATACAAACTTATGAATGTACCTGATTACGTACATGCAGTATGAAAGTAGCCGCACCAATAATTTTGTAAACTACATTTCGCGATCTTTAATACAACCTATTGACTTTTTACTAAAATTATATAGTCTGTTTCACTCTCATAGTCTTTACGAATCCAACAACACCTCATTTGTTAATGTCCATCGAGCCGTTTGGGTTGTAGCGATTTTTTTACATTTTAAAACCCCATATCTCCGCCATTTTGAAAAAAATCTAAAAACTGGCTCGAGTAAAAAATTCTATTTATTTTTCCAACCTGCTCACAAAATTTCACGAGAATCGGTTCATAAATGCGACTGTAGAGGAGAACAACCGGACAGACATACGAAAGCATTTTTGCCCAAACCTGAAACGGAGACGCTTCGCTCGCTTCGCTCGCTCGGTCAATTACGGTTCGTGACAGAGAGCCCGCTGACGGACAGACAAACGGACAGCAGCGGTGGATCAGTAATAGCGCCCCTTTTGACACCCTTCGGGTATGCAACCTTATGAAACTACACCATTCACAAAATAAAAGGCCCGTTTTGACAGTTCACACCCATGAAGTTTTAACCCCTAACGCGTATATAATAGAAGCGGTTTTCCTAGGTGCAACTTGTACGCTTTGCTTGTACGCAACAGTTGGCTTTTATTACCTGCGCATTAGGGGTTAAAACTTCATGGACGTGAACTGTCAAAACGGGCCTTTTTATTTTGTGAAGACTTTAGGCTCTCAGCGCTCAGCGGTTCTCGATAGAGAACTTTGTCTTATTACAGTGAAATTAACAAAACACGTGACGTTGGCGAAATTAACCTTAGTTATTAGACCGCCATTGATTAAGAAATTTAACTGTGCAAACACTTTTTTCTAATGCACTTTTAACAGGGTTAACAATAATTTGTTTAAGATATAAATTATCAGACATCGTATTTCGAAATACAGAGACTGAGAATCTAGATACACATAGACCTGCTGTAAGTACACACATCTATGGTACTTAAATAGTACAGAGTAAAAAAACTGGAGTTGTTGTTTATGGAGCAGCCACTGATAGGTAAAGTGCCATGAAATATCTGTAGAATGAGCTATGGCGCCACCATCTACTCCAACTGAACAGCATGCACTACAACAACTGACAGCGAAGTGACGTTTTCAAAGTGGCGTCAGTAGTTTCCGCTTTGGCCGTTCTAAAAATAAGATGGTGGCTCCATAGGTATGCCGACTAGACTGCATCTAGGATTATGCACCTGAAGGGTGGCGTGACGGTCGCGTGCGAGTCGTTCATTGGTATTACCAGTAAGAACATAACGACAAAATTCGCTTGTCTCACCCGGGAGTCGAAATAGCAAAAAAAAAAAAACACTGGCATTTTTGCACTTTACGATGCAGTCAATGATAAAGATAAAAGTCCCAGAAACAAGGTCTTACACTCGTCTGTAGTACGAGAAATCCATAAAATCGAATATTTAGTATGAAAGTTCTAAGAGGCCTTCTGATGAAAAGTTTAAAAATGGAACGTTTACCTTAGTTCTAGTTAATGTTGATCAAAAAACTAGTGTACAAAATTTTAGATTTTATTGATGTCTCGTACGACAGATGAGTGTAAGACTTAATGTTTCCTATTTATAAAAATAGCCAGTGTTTTTTTTTTGCTGGTTTGACTCCCGACTCCCGGGTGAGACAAGCGAATTGAAAAAGAAGTTTAAATGCAGTTTTGTTTCTTTTTAAAAATAAAATAATGTTTCCGTAAAATTATCTATCGATCTTATGGTACTTCCCCTCCAGGGCCCATTCGTTCGCTCCAGCCTGTATATCTGATGATAACACTATCCTCTGGCAATACAGATACTGCGAAAGTAAGAACTGATGATCGACGTCAGTCCGTAGCACTCTAGCGGTCAAGCAGGTGGATGGATTTTAATGCGGTTTTTCGTAAATCTCCATGTTTTATTCAATTCAGTTCCACTGAACTTCGGTTCGAAAGTCTGCAAGGAAACAAGCCGATCAGCCAAGTTTTAGACATTCTGTCTAGGTTTTTATTTATTTAAGTATAGTACCTAGCTATTTTACATAGATTACTCTGATGGCTAAGGCGGCTCCTTGAATACTCCCTCCGCGTGCTAAAACGCAAAAGGATAATGTACCATTCTATAAAAAGCAATTATCCCATGATATGACTTGTGGTTTCAGATTCCTCCTTATAAATAGCGCGGCCCACGCCAATGTGGGTCTTAATTAGGTGTTACGTAAGGTTGCTAATTGAACGTTGCACGTAACGATGCATTTGTACACCTGTAGGTACCTATTGATGATCATGGTGATGATTTCATTCATTCATTTCATTCATTTTTACTTTATTATTGCACACAGTAAAAAACAGGTAAAATTTTTAACCGGCTTTTATCGCTTATCGCGATTAAGGGGTTATCGCTTGGTGCAGCACCATTGAAAAATTGCAAATAACACGAGATGGCGCTAAGATATATAGGATTTATTCTAAGATTAGCGCCACCTAGCAGCATGTTAATTGAAACCATG
The DNA here is from genome assembly GCA_963457715.1 of Argyresthia albistria. Lineage (NCBI taxonomy): Eukaryota > Metazoa > Arthropoda > Insecta > Lepidoptera > Argyresthiidae > Argyresthia > Argyresthia albistria. The sequence goes on along the minus strand of OY735275.1, from coordinate 7,991,535 downwards.
GCGTTTAAACTACTAATCTTACTCCTCACGCCATCTCTTTTTTACGAAGGTTACTAATTCTAATTTGTATGGATGAGCACCTGTGGTGACACGATTAAATGGTTTGCACATCAAACAGTGTTAAAATAAGTAGTTTTGTTTTTCTAAGTTTTACTTTTGTTTCAATTATTATTATTGTATGAGTCTCGGTGTTAGTATACTAACTACTTTATTAAACATAATATATATATAGAGTTATCGAGCGGACCGAGGCTGCGGGATCAATAGGGACATGCTAATAGGCTGAGCACGGTGAACCTTCGAGGCTTCGACAGACAAAACAACAATAACACATGTACAAGGTGTAAATGAATTAACGCAAAATTAGAAACTACTTTGTTAGGGACATCATTCTGAGAAACTTTCATTATGAAACCGATTTGGTCAGAGCAACTTTATTTTCCACTTCCCAGTACATTTTGGCCTGAGTAGTTCAGCTGATTTGTGTAGTTTCTCATTTTGCGTTAATTCATTTACACCTTGTATATTGTTGTTGGACCAACGATTGGAAACAAAATGCTTATAAACACACAATTACACCTGCTAGGAAACATTGGGGATGTTGGCTGCTCATGAAAAGCGCACATCGTGAGGAAACCTTTATTATTAACTGGTTCGCCTACGAATCTTATATAGCAATAGTTCGCCATTGTTCGGTCTTTCGAGCGGTGTGCTTCTGAGAGTGAAGGGGATAAAAGCTGCAACAATAGGCTAGCCCCCTATCACGAAAAAATAAGTTTTAAATATCTGGCTATACTTAGGTACGACTCCCTCTCTGCTACTGCCATATTTGTCGTAATAACCGGCCAAGTGCGAGTCGGACTCGCGCACGAAGGGTTCCGTGCCATTATCTATAAAAAAACCGCAAAAAAAATGTATGGGAGCCCCCCTAAATATTAATTTAATTTTAATTTAATTATTTATTTTTTAAGTTAATAATATACTCAATATATTGTGAACATTTTAAGCGTCTACCTGCTACCATTATCAATATCGAGCAAAAATGAGCAAAAAAATCACGTTTGTTGTATGGGAGCCCCCCTTAATATTAAATTTCTTTTGATTTTTAGTATTTGTTGTTATAGCGGCAACAGAAATACATCATCTGTGAAAATTTCAACTGTCTAGCTACCACGGTTCATGAGATAAAGCCTGGTGACAGACGGACGGACGGACGGACAGACGGACAGCGAAGTCTCAGTAATAGGGTCCCGTTTGGCACCCTTCGGGTACGGAACCCTAAAAAGTAAGGCAATATTTGCAAATAATTTGTCGCCTTCTCTTAGTAGGTGTCACGCATGCTTCTCACGCAAGAGATGCAGGTTCGAATCCCGATGCTGACCATGTAACAATGAGATAATTTTGTCTTAGGTACATTATCGGACGCTCAGTGTTTCGGATGGCACGTAAGCTGTAGGTCCCGGCTACTATCACTACTATAGTCTATTCGTGATAAGAATGCAGTGAAATTTAAATTTAAATCTGTTAACACACACTCACAGAACAGGACACAACCTTCGCGTTCGAAAGTTTGCCTTCAACTGGTCACTGTGAACTTGGCTTGATAATTGGAAACGATTTGATTGGTTACGGGGCGTGGCTGGGCCGCCGGACAGTGATGACTTTACTGCATTCTTTTCACGAATAGACTATAAGTAGTGTGTAAGTAGTACTCGTAAAACCCCTCCACCAACCCGCACTGAGCCAGCGTAGCGGAGTATGGCTCAATCTTACTCGTATCCTGGTAAAAGCATCTGCCCCTCGGTGGGGACATATAGGCTACATTTACTTTGGTCGCCTTCTCTATCTTTGTACAGGCAAGATGGCGTGACCTGAGAATAGAGATTTTGTGCGTGCGTGCACAAGGCGGGCCCACTGATGAAACTTACACGTCTCCCACTTCGTCGCTGTCTTATACGAATTGAAGCACTCACACAAACGCATTTTTCAGGTGCCGCCTTTTGTGTTATAGTTACCTGGTAGAGCTCGTCTAAGCTGAAATGACGCGCCCCACTCCTTGGTTTTGTATTACAATTAAATACAAAACCAAGGAGTGGGGCGCGTCATTTCAGCTAAGACGAGCTCTAAAACAAAAGGCGACCAAGAAAAAGCAAACAGCCTTAATCTGTGCAAAGTCTCTTATTGGGCGCTATAAATAAGTCGAAGGCAATTTCTAATATTAACTCTATACTTACGATAATCTCCACAAAGCCAGCGAAAACTGACTCATATGCCATTGGTTTAAGAACCGTGGTTTAGGATTTAAAAGTAAATCGGGTTTATGATAACCATAGTCAACAAAATTGCTTAGCCTAGATTTAGTTTAATTTTCAGTACGCTCCCAGTGTTTTCAGTTTAATTGTCTGTGTCATGAAATGTAGAGTCAAAAAAGTTATGATATTTTTATTAGTTTAGTAATCTACAATAAATAATCTTGAAAATGGATCAAGATGAGATGGTCGAGCGGGGCAAACGTGTAGTGGTATGTTTTTTATGGTGAACTCGTAGCAAAAAGATAAACGGCCAATTCTAGTTTTTGTACTGAACATTGTTTACCTTTTTGCTACGAAAGATATAGTTATTCGAGTTTAGGGGGAGAAGGGGGCTGTGGGGGTATTAAATCAGGTTCATAGTGAACATTGTTGATGTCCCACGCCCGATTAATTTCAAACTGGGTTTGATTTAGCTGAGAGAACTCTCACAGTTAAGAGTGGTTTGTTATTACGGTCTTTAAACCTGTGCAAAACAGTCAATTCAATGTATTTTATATCTGTAGTAGGTCACCTCTTGAAAGTGGTGTGTTTTAAAAAAAAAACTTGGCTTATTGAACTTATCTTCGACAAAAACGGTAGGAGCAGCAATTAACTGTGGTAATAAGAGTAACATAATTGAAACAAAAAGTAAACTTTAGAAAAAACCGACTTCCACAAACCCTATTTGATTAGATTGAGTTTAATACAAACTGTAACCCCCTATCCCCCCCCCCCCCCTTGGGGAATTAATTTTGTCAAATCCCATATCAGTGCTACCCCACGCTACTAAGGAACCCCTGTACAAAGTTTCGTGGCTCTAGGTCCACCGGTTTAGGCTATGCGTTGCCTGCCCGTCAGCCACGCATTGTATTTGTACCTAGTATTGAGCAGATCTGGTGGCCATATGTGGTCATCAGCAGTTCCGCATCACAATATTATGCTTACCATGTGCATTTGCACGAGTTATTATGAAAAACACAAAAATCACTATAGGTCTGCCTATAATATTTGAAGAGTTCTCTCGATTTCTCCAGGATCCCATCATCAGATCCTGACCTGGTGTCAATGGGACCACCCTTGTGGTATTACCTATACGCCGAAAAAAGATTTGTTCAAATCGGTTCATAATTGGCGGAGTTACCGCGTAACAAACATAGAAAAAAAAACAAAAAAAAAAAACATACGGGTCGAATTGAGAACCTCCTCCTTTTTTTGAAGTCGGTTGAAAACATAAGCTCGCCTTTGTACACCTTTACTATATTTTTTTGTCTTTTTGTAATTTTTCTGTGTACAATAAAGAAATTATGAAAACAACTGACGGTCTTGACGCCTGTTACATTAGATCGATTGGTGTGATGGCAGCCTAAGGCGGCTCCTTGGATATTAGCTCCACTTGCGAAACGTTAAGGTGAACACGTTACGTTAAATGTTACACAGCGAACATTACATGTTACACAGCGAACATCACATGTTACACAGCGAGCATTCATGCAGTATTGTATGAACTTTCCCCGGAACACTGCATACTGACTGCATGAATATTGGCTGTGTCGTGTATGCTCACTGTGTAACATGTAACATTACATGTTACACAGCGAGCATTCATGCAGTATTGTATGAACTTTCCCCGGAACACTGCATACTGACTGCATGAATATTGGCTGTGTCGTGTATGCTCGCTGTGTAACATGTAACATTACATGTTACACAGCGAGCATTCATGCAGTATTGTATGAACTTTCCCCGGAACACTGCATACTGACTGCATGAATATTGGCTGTGTCGTGTATGCTCGCTGTGTAACATGTAACATTACATGTTACACAGCGAGCATTCATGCAGTATTGTATGAACTTTCCCCGGAACACTGCATACTGACTGCATGAATATTGGCTGTGTCGTGTATGCTCGCTGTGTAACATGTAACATTACATGTTACACAGCGAGCATTCATGCAGTATTGTATGAACTTTCCCCGGAACACTGCATACTGAGTGCATGAATATTGGCTGTGTCATGTATGCTCGCTGTGTAACATGTAACATTACATGTTACACAGCGAGCATTCATGCAGTATTGTATGAACTTTCCCCGGAACACTGCATACTGACTGCATGAATATTGGCTGTGTCATGTATGCTCGCTGTGTAACATGTAACATTACATGTTACACAGCGAGCATTCATGCAGTATTGTATGAACTTTCCCCGGAACACTGCATACTGACTGCATGAATATTGGCTGTGTCATGTATGCTCGCTGTGTAACATGTAACATTACATGTTACACAGCGAGCATTCATGCAGTATTGTATGAACTTTCCCCGGAACACTGCATACCTACTGACTGCATGAATATTGGCTGTGTCGTGTATGCTCGCTGTGTAACATGTAACATAACGTTGGTCAGTATCCACCTTTAGAGGATAATTGAACCATTTTATAAACACTCAATGATAAAATAATAATAGCCAACAAAATTGTTGAACTAATATGTGACTACATTGTTTGTTTTTCAGTTCGCTTCCACTGCTTTCAGTGTTAAACGTGTAAAAAAGTTTACTTGTAAAAATTGGGGAAAAAGCTTTAAAATGACAAAAACGGATGTTTACATATTGTTAAGTCAAGATGAGATAGTTGAACGGGGAAATCGAGTAGTGGTATGTTAAATAGATTACAACTTTCATTCAAAGAATGTGTATTAATTTTGCTGCTACAGGAATAAACAGTCTTTGACTTTGACTTTATACTTTATTGCACACAAATCAATACATTGTGACAATTAAAAATGGATATGACATGTACAAAGGCGAGCTTATCTCTATCGAGAGATTTCTTCCAGCAAACGATCCAAGTGTACAACTTTGATGTTGTACTTAAGTAAAGTCTATAAAAATTGGGGTAATATTTTTTTTTGTGGTGTTAGTTGGCTTGCATCTGGATGTCTGATGTTGAGATGTGAACCCGGAGATGTGAAAAAACATTGTTGTCAACTGGAATAACCTTGTATTTTGATTGACCCCAAACTTTTCTTCAGAGTCAGTGCCTGCGATTTGGGAGGCGACACGAACTATATACTAACTAAACTAATTAAAATGGTGTGTTTGAAAATGGAATCTGTGGCCACCGCGCAAGAGCTGCCGGATTTGAAGGTTGTCAGTTTAGTGCCTTTAGTTCCTCCAGTTTAGTGGTTTTGACTCCTCCCAATTAGCCCCGAATAATTATAGTTTTAAAACTGAAAACACCCTTTCGAGATCAAGAGGTCTTCTTCTGTTCTTCTGTTCTTCTGTAAGGGGGTTGAAGTGCCTGCACGTGGCCCACATGTGCGAGGCCTTTGTGCATGTCCCCTTCTCCCACTCTCTTATCTCAGCCAACCCAACTCCTGCACAAGTTGGAGTAGGAGGCCTGGATGTTCAAGGAGCTCCCGGGTCGATGATGCTTCTCCCAGAATCGCCATCCTGGTTTCAATTGTAGATCAACTGAGCCAAAAGTCGAAGTCCGTTTACAAGGAGGAAAAAAAACACTCACTTTTGTTGTTGTCCATGTTTTTCCCGTAAACCCGTCGAATTTGGGCTCATTATGTTCGTTGTGACAAGCCCAGAGACTATATATCCAATTGACTGCGCCTGCGGGTGAATGCGGCTCGCCAAACGTTTGTTGTATTCAACAAACGTTCGCATGTCGCAACCTATGTACGATGACGGGCCGCCAGACAGTTTCGCAGCGGCTGACCAATCACAGCTCTCTTACCTCGTCCCCCGCCGCCCGTAAATTGGTGAGTTGTGTTTCAAAAGAAAATGTATGTATGCGCTCTCCACTGGATAAGTGCTCCCTGGGAAAAAGTCCTTTGGGAATATGGTACCATCGAGCTGATCTGATGATGGAGTGCGAAGCTCGAAGGTGGGAGCTGGAACCCTGGGATGCTTGCTAGTAAACCCATCGAGTTTAGGCACATTAGATTCTTTGTGATGAGACCTTATAATTTCATCTGATGATGAGACCTGGTGATGAAACTGGAAGGGTTTTATGCGGGGGTTTCTTAATGCTAAAGTTATTTTTAATTCCCCCAGATGTACGGCCGCTACCAGCGCGACCTCAGCGAGGCGGCGCGCGAGGAGGCGCGGCGGCTGCGGCGGCTGCGCAAGCGCCGGCGGCGGGACGACAAGCTGCGACAGAAGGAGTTAGAAGCGACCGGCAAGCCGCGGCCGAGCGGGAAGGCGGTTAAGGTTCTTAGTAAGTTCAATAGAAACTAGATGAAATCAGCTTTCAAACAAAAAAAGTTTAGCGAAATCGGTGCAGCCGTTTGGAAGCTACGATGCGGAATGTACAGGACTCGATGGATTCGGGGAGAAGGAACTAGGGAAACTAAGGCCGTGGGCGGGGGGAAGGCCTTCAAAGTACTGATTTTAAAAATAAACTAGGTTAAAATTACTTTCCGGACAATAAAAAGTTAATCAATATCGGTTCAGTCTTTGGTAGCTACGGTGCAGGCTGCGAAAGAGTCGGCGGAACGACAAGTAGAAAGGCACTAGAGAGAGGAAAAGAAAACACCTCTTATACACAAAAATAAACTTATTCAAAACCGTTTCTGCGTCGACTAAAATAGTCACAGTGAATCGTCAAAAATAAAATAAAAACATAAAAAAAACCATAAAGAAAAAAAAAATATTAATTATTTATTTTTAAAGTGAATAATACTCAATATTTTGTAAATATTACAAGCGTCTGCCTGTTACCATTATCAATATCGAGCAAACACGATTGTTGTATGGGAGCCTGGAAATTTATTTTATTCTGTATTCTATTTGTTGTTATAGTGGCAATCAGAAATATATCATCTGTGAAAATTTCAACTGTAGCTATCACGGTTCATGAGATACAGCCTGGTGACAGACGGACTGACAGACAGACGGACGGACAGCGGAGGCTCAGCAATAGGGTCTCGTTTGGCGCCCTTCGAGCACGGAACCCTAAAAAAATCCCAGGTCTTGGATGTTTACATGTTTGTGATGTCGCTGCTTCTGGTTCCCACGACACAGGGTATCCTAGTGTGGGGCCAGAAGCAATGTATATGTCTGTATGTAAATGTTTATGTTTATTTTGACGATTGACTACAGAACAACTCGATGATAACTTGATGACAGTTCAAAATGAGGTAATCTGTGGCATGATTCTCGCGCATTCGATATACGATATCTACCCCTATATCGAGTGATTTTGTATGGGAATCTGTCAATATAGGTCTCGATGTCTGTATATCGAGGGCGCCAGAATCATGCCACAGATCTAGGTGTCACTGGTGTCTATGAAAAAGTAGAAGATACTCTCGAGTAAAAGTTACTCTTTCGTTGATAAAATCCAGGCTTAGTCATGAAGCAAGTTTATCTGTAGTTATTAACTTTATATTTGTTTTGTCGTCTCAGGTTACGTATGGCGGCACTCGTTCGCCAAGCTGGGTGAAGACTGGGTGTTTCTGGCGGCGCTGGGCATCATCATGGCGGTTCTCAACTTCGCCATGGACCGCGGTATTGCGGTCTGCAATAACGGTGAGCTGGCCCCACGCTAGGATTACCGGTACAGCGCCACCACGTTGTCTAGAGAACGGACAAAGAGAAACTATAGGGTATCGAATATAACAGGCAACAAGACAGATGTCAATCTTAGCCTGTTTGCAGGGAGCACTTATCCAGTGGAGAGCGCATAGATACATTTTCCTTTGAAACACAACTCACCAATTTACGGGCGGCGGGGGACGGGGTAAGAGAGCTGTGATTGGTCAGCCGCTGCGAAACTGTCTGGCGGCCCGTCATCGTACATGGGTTGCGTATGCGAACGTTTGTTGAATAACACAAACGTTTGGCGAGCCGCATTCCCCCGCAGGCGCAGTCAATTGGATATATAGTCTCTGCCTGTTAGTGAGGGGATATTGCTCATAGAAATCGATTGATCAAAAGAATCGATACACCCTTTAAACATTTGTGAATCGGGAATAATGTTACAAGATTTGCAAAGAGACATTAGAATAGACAATTAATTACATCCCTAAGTGCGGATAGCAGTGATGACGATGACAACATTTCTGTCAGTATAACTAAATAAACAATTTCGATTCTTTCCGATGGTTTTGGTAACTTAATTAACTAATGTTTAAAAAGTGGATTTTATGAAGTTTTAGTTAGCTGTCAAGTTCCTTCTAAGCATGGCTAGAGTATACTGACGCCACTATGAAAACGTCACTTCGGCTTTAAGTTGTTGTAGTGTATTTCAGGTCAATGAAACTCTTTGCTGTTCAGATTGCGTAGACGGTGGCGCCTCGCTCTATTCTCTTGAATCTAGATAACGTGGTGCATTGTAGTTCGAATGTCGGACTCGGAATTTGACTAACAACAGTACTGTCAAACTAGCGATTTACTTTATTCAAATCACAGATACTATATTAATATACTAATACAGATAGACCACCTAAAACCAAAATATGACACCGGCGTAAACTGAGATGCTACGGAAGCTTCTTTAGTTCGAGGCCATTACCGCTTGGTGCAAATACCACGAGATGGCGCTAAGATATATAGGATTTATTCTAAGATTAGCGCCACCTAGAAGTATGTTAACTGAAAACATGGCGTTTAAAGTACAAATCTTACTCCACACCTCACCTCATCTCTTTTTCACGAAGGTTTACTAATTCTAATTTGTATGGGATGAGCACCCTCTATGATTCAAATCCATAAAGCTGTCGTAATAGCAGTAAAATTGGTTTCTGAAGGCGTCTACCACTCGTCAAATTGTAAAGACTGTGATCCGGATTGATGTCAGAGATAGTAGAGATTCAAGCTTCGTACGAACCGACGAACATGTAAAAATGCCCAAGATTTTGTGCGTTTCTTCATGAAGCAGGAAACTGAGCTGAAAACGAGGGAAATATTTCAAATAAACCTATTGAGTTCGACAGGGCTTTTATTTTTTAACTGTTGTTTTTAGGGTTCCGTACCCGAAGGGTGCCAGACGGAATTATATTATTAAGGTGCCGCTGTCCGTCTGTTCTTCCGTCTGTCCGTCATGGGGTCCTACAGCACGAACCGTAATTGAAATGTAATACAGAATGTGGTATTTCTATTGCCGCAACAACAACAAATACTGAAATACACGAAAAATAGTAGGTATTAAGTCAATGTCAAATACAATAGCGCCTGCAATTTTTTAATAGCAAGAGACGACTGACGACGGGATTGAAGGTATTGCCGTTTTAGGCGCAGACGACGATGGTGCGGAAGCCTTCGTGTGCGAGTCCGACCGTGACCAATTTTTTTTTCTTCCAGCCCGCATGTGGATGTACGGCTCCCTGGCCCAGTCCACGCTGACTCAGTACATAGCGTGGGTGTCGCTGCCCATCTGCCTGGTTCTGTTCGCGGCTGGGTTTGTACATATCGTCGCAGCGCAGAGCATAGGTTAGTGATGCTGCTATTTGGTATGTCACTTCTGGTAGAGCTCTAAATGATGCAAATACAAGGTTGCACCAATAAAGTTGCTACTAAATACAAAATAATTTCCTCAATCATGCTTCTGATATGCCAGCGTAAGGCCAGTCCTTTAGACAACAAAGAGATTTCTGTTACCGGAATACAATTTACGCCATTTTCTGGCTTTGGAAATGGGAAGCTTGTGTACATCAAATCATCATCATCATCATCATCAGCCCACATCGACCCACTGCTGGGCATAAGCCTCTTCTCTATAGCGCCAATCTCCCCGGTGCCCACTGGTCTTGTCGCTCCCCGTGGCCACCACTCCGCGACTGCTTTGGTCCACCGTCCGTCGTCCCGTCTAGCCAAGTGTCCCGCCCATCTTCACCTCAATCTCGTTATCTTGTGTATGCTTCTTTTTATTTAGGGAATTGCCCCTCAGAGCCTCAGAAACGGCGACGAATTTTGATGCGAGTCACCCAAATGAAGTGACGAACGACCACTGTGTCTAGACTGACACACACACTGCTTGATACAGCTCAAATGATGTACAATTTCGTAGCGCAGACGCGAGTAAGCAAGACAGCGAGCGTACTTTTCGAACCAGTGAGAGAAGTCGGTGCAGGTCGCACCAACCCCACTCTTTATCACCACCTGTGAGAAAGTGAGGTTACCCCCTCCGCGCGAAACTTAGTTGCCAAGTTGCGCGGCACGTCTCAGCGCGGTCGACAAGCTAAAACTGGAATTTTGAGCCCTCACTATCATACGATTCGCTTGCAGAATCACTGCCCTGTATAGGTACCTGGCGGTCGGTAGACGTGTTTGCGTATTCATGATCTTCCTCCCGCAGGCTCGGGCATCCCGGAGATGAAGACGATCCTCCGAGGAGTCCACCTGAAGGAATACCTCACATACCGCGCCCTGATCTCCAAGGTCATCGGCCTCACGGCTACCATCGGCCTCACGGCTACGCTGGGGTCCGGATTACCCCTGGGCAAAGAGGTAGGTTTTCATCATCAGTTGTTACCATAGTTATCATCAAGAAGCCAACATACTTTACTCTAACAGTGATCCTGGGCAACAAATACACCCTCATTGTGCCATGCCTTTTCCTATCCTGATTGAAATCTTACAATGGGAGAACTTCTGTAGTTCCAAATTCGACACTAGATGTCGTAGGCAAGACATGGGGGATGGCTTTTATATCGTTCATCCCTAATTTGATTATAAAAAGGTGTTTAATGGATAGCTGGCAGTCACTTTTCATACCAATCTTTTCATTCTTCTGAGAGGAAATGCGTAGTTTATCTGAAAATGAAAAATTAAAATAGTAATTTCATTTTGGTGAACGAAACGTAATTTGCTGACAATATTATAGACTATCTCGGGTAGACTCGATCCTTAGCGCCCTTTGCGAACTGCGCTCGCACGGGCTCCAAATTGGACCTTCGTCCGAAATAGCTCTCTTTCACCCCTTGTGTAACAAACTACTACATTAATTCCAGGGCCCCTCAGTCCACATAGCGTCGATGGTGGCGACTCTCCTCTCGAAGCTCGTGACGACCTTCCAAGGGATCTACAGCAACGAGTCGCGCACCAGCGAGATGTTAGCCGCCGCATGCGCAGTGGGAGTGGCTTCCTGCTTCGCTGCGCCCGTTGGCGGTGAGACGCCATTTTGTTTTGGGAAAACTAAGAATGGAGCGACGCCACCATCTACGCCAACTGAACAGCATACACTACAACAACTGAAAGTGAGGTGACAGTGGCGTCAGCATTTCCGCTTTGGCCGTTCTCTAGATAGCTTGATGGCTCTCTAACGTATGTCACGGGTTGTTCCTATCACGTAAAAATAAACTGAGTGACAGGGACGGATGGTCTGAACTTAATTGTACACACAAGCCATCACTGTCGCTCAGAGTCTTTTAACGTGACAGAAACTGTACCGTATAGTTGAGTACATACAGGGTCTAACAGAAGGGTGTAGTCATATTTTAGGGAGTTGTTAGAGAGACCATTCTGGGCAACTTTCACTATGAAACCGATTTGACCAGAGCAAATTTATTTTTCTTTGCTCCATACGTTTTGGTCCGGGTGGTCAGCTGATTTGTATAGAGAAGGGAAAATTAAAGTTGCTCTGATCAAATCGGTTTCTTATTGAAAGTTGCTCAGAATGGTATCTCTAACAAGTCCCTAAAATATGACTAAACACCCTTCTGTTACACCCTGTAAAACTGGTAGTGACCTTCCAAGGGATCTACAGCAACGACCCGTTGGCGGTGAGGACGCCATTTTGTTTTGGAAAAAACTCTTGCGCATTTCCTGTCACGTGAAAGTGTAAAAGGAACTGAGCGAAAGGGATGGGATATGTATGAGGTGTCTGCAGTCGCGCCCGAAGGTACCGTTTTCTTCTGTCGGGCGCGAAAAGTTTTTGGCTTGTCGAATGTCGACGGTGCCAAGACGCGCCGCCGCCGGTTACAAGCAAATCCTAATTTTGCGTCCTCGCCATAGCTATTTCCATGCGATTATGCACGCGACTCACAAACAGCATTTAGTCCAAAGTTTGAATCTCGAACAAAATCGTACAAGGGTCGATTTCACGTTACACGGATGACGCGTCTCGTTTGTGTGAATTAATCTCATTCGTGTGACATCCATTCCCTGTATAGCACCTTTGTTTATTCTCTAGCTATTAATACCATGTTGTGTGCACATTCTTTTGGCGCTAGAGACAGCCTCTTTCATATGTTTTGTTGTTATTTTAATGTTTTATCTCCACAAATATAATAAATAAAATAAAATAAAAATTCATGAATTCGACCCTCGTAGAAGATTCGTAACGCTTGCAAGGCTATTTGCAGCGTGCGTAACACCGTTCGTGGGTCGATTTCACGTCAATTAAATCTCATTCGTGTGAAACAACAATCGTAAAATCGACCCACAAATAACGGGTTTTTTTTTTCTTAATTTATTTATTGTACTCACATGACAGTAAAAATAGCTTAACATAGAAAAAAAAATACGCGTGTAGCACCGTACACGTGTTAGAAGTAAAACTTCTGTAGCTAGATCATTAAGTGGTACCTATTCTATACACCTATACCTACCTATACTAAAAGAGATTTAAATTTCTAATTTTGAGATCCAATCTCTGCTTCAAGTTACTTTTAAGTTTCAGACGTCCGATTATTTGAAATTATTTTATACTTGTACTTGCTTTTAATACGTCATGTCATTTATTTCCCACCATTCCTTATCTACAATTTGTCGCGCTCGTGGTGATATACTTAACTCATTCAATAGTGTCACTACTATTTGCATCTCGCTCAGATTATATACCATCTGACGTCACGTCTTTAAGCCGTCTCGCTCAAATGTATGCATTGCTTTGCTTGTTTTAGAAATCCATATCGACCCGTGTGACATTGATGAAACTCTTTTCTTACAAACTGTATGGATCGCATCGCACAGCTGTCAAACATAAGTTCCGGTTCCAACAAAGAGGTTTTTTGTTTGTCCCAGCCAGCGGCGGCGGCGGCGGCGGCGGCGCCATCTTGGCCATACCGGAAATCAAGAACTCGTGGAAGAATGCTTAAAATAATTTTTATTTGTTAACGTTTCATCAGGTTTTTCTCTCACTAATTAACATTCTTTATTGTACGAATGTATTATTATCTTATCTGATTAGTTAAAAACCGTATTGAAAATAGTTGCGGTTTTAAAAGTCTTCAGCCGACCCTGACGTCACCGATTCCAATTTCCGTTACATTTCTTAGCCACTCGTGATAGCACCCGGCTAGTAGCAATTGAAAAGCAAATATATGAATAACCCACAGTTGAGAGGTTAAATAAATTTTACCCCCGTGCCCTAAGAAGTTTTACTTCAAAAAATGTGTACAAAGGCGAGCTTATCTCTAATAAGAGATTTCTTCCAGCAAACCATTTATATGTTTTTGTTTCCCGAATTACTTTTATTTATTTTGTTTTATTTTCCTACCCTCGTCGTAGGCGTGTTGTTCTCCATTGAGGTGACAACGACATACTTCGCGGTGAGGAACTACTGGCGGGGCTTCTTTGCGGCCTGCTGCAGTGCTATTGTGAGTAGCTTGCCCCCTATGACGGAGGGATATTGATAACTAACATAAACATAGACATTACGTCATCCCTTTTCCTATACGGACTAGCAGAGGCACTGTTGTGCCCACTTCTAACCATTTATTTGATACTCCATTTTATAGTATTCCAGGGATCTTTTGGAATTTAAGTGACGTTTGCAGCCACGCAACCCAATGAACCGTCATCAACCGTAAGGTTAACGCGGTGACAGGTGGGGACCTGAAAAGATTAAAGATCGTTGAAAATGAAAAGCTGTACGTGACAGCTAGCCCCTATCGTATACGGGTTCCCTGTGCCATTTCGAAACACTATTCAATTCAATTTTTGTTAATGGCAACTCTGCCGTTGTCGACAATTCTGCCAGTATCAAGTCGTGTGCAACGTGTGAAAATAAAAACCAAAAAATATATCTTGTATTTATTAATTGAATGACGTTTCCCCGATGACTTTCAACAATTATTTTGGCGAATGTTCATATTACCGATGGTTCATTTCCCCGAAAATCAGTTCTTTGACGAATCAGTTGAGGGGTGTTTCACTTTCTCGATACCTATAGCTTTTTAGTCTTGCCAATGTTAGGCCAGTGTTGGTCCAACGGTAACCCAATTACATAAACAGACATTACATAACAGAAAGGGGTGTACGTACAGCCTTCCAAGGATCTGTTGGCGTGCGGTGTCAGGTGTAACTAAAACGCTTGATCGCAGAAGAGATAATAGTTAGTACTACCAGGCCTCCGTCACTGAATGTACTCGCGCGCTATAATTACCTACCAACCGCCCGAGCTCTCGGAGCGCCCGGCTATGGCCCGGCGCCCCACGTCGTCAGTATGGTTGTCGCAAGCCAAGCGCACGCACGTTTTGAACTGTGTTCGTATCGTACGAGTATCTGCGATGTCTGCCAGCCCTGCGATTAGTGTGAGATCGCGCGGTGCGAGGCGATCACAACTGTACGCTTGAGCATTTAGGCACATTTTAGCATGCAGCGGTTGCTGACACGACGGAGTAGGCTATTATAGCAGTAGGTGTTGTAAATTTCCTACTGAGTGAAGTATCTGTTACGTAGTAACTATTTAGTAATCTGTGGTACTACGTACTTGATGGCCAATGAGGAATGAAAGAACGGTGTTGATGACAGGGTTCGTTGCATAAGTTTGCGTGGTAGTGACGCCCCCCTGTAAACTTCACTCACGCGCCAATACATAGTTGGAAGACTGTAAAAGGTGATTTCGTCATTTAAACCATTCCGCAGATGTTCCGCCTGCTGTCAGTGTGGACGGGCGCGATGTCGACGGTGAAGCCGCTGTTCCCGACCCACCTGCCCCAGGACTTCCCGTTTGACCCGCAGGAGTTCGCCGTGTTCGTGTTGCTCGGGTCAGTTGGGAAAACATGCTTTTGACCCTTGAGTAGATGACTGTACCTCTGACAGGTATTCTTGGTGATTTGATTGCAATTTTGAAACTATTAGAAAAATGTGCTGTGAAGACGTGTGTACCCAACAATATCAATATATTTTACTGCACGCAATACAGTACAATATACAATGGCAAATGGAGAAATGTACAAAGGCGAGCTTATCTCTATCAAGATATTTCTTCCAGCAAACCAAAGATTGTTAAAAATTGAAGTTTTGGCTACAGTCTATTCGTGATAAGAATGCAGTGAAATTTAAATTTAAATCTGTTAACACACACTCACAGGACAGGACACAACCTTCGCGTTCGAATGTTTGCCTTCAACTGATGACTGTGAACTTGGCTTGATAATTGCAAAAGATTTGATTGCGTGGCTAGGCCGCCGGACAGTGATGACTTTACTGCATTCTTATCACGAATAGAAGATGGTGTATTTACAAGGTTACTTATCTGTGATTGACTATCAAGATTGTGAGTAAAAAAATGTATTCCGACGAGGATGGGATTCGAACCCACGCGGGCAGAGCCCATTGGATTAGCAGTCCAACGCCTTAACCTCTCGGCCACCTCGTCTTGTGGACACTTGCAGAAACTTCTTATTGCACGCTCAAAAATATCACAGTTTATTTCAAGTTTATAGCTAATTCGTGTGCACAAGTGCTCATTATTCAAACATTTGCATTAACTAAAGCCTTCACAAAATAAAAGGCCCGTTTTGACAGTTCACGCCCATGAAGTTTTAACCCCTAACGCGTATATAATAGAAGCGGTTTTCCTAGGTGCAACTTGTACGCTTTGCTTGTACGCAACAGTTGTCTTTTATTACCTACGCATTAGGGGTTAAAATAAAACTTCATGGGGGGTGAACTGTCAAAACGGGCCTTTTTTGTGAAGACTTTACATAGTCATACTTAATGATGTATGATTTTATGGTCAGAAAAAAAAAACTTTGAATTTTGACTTTTTTTAAAGACCGATAAGACATTTTTACGGCTCAGTATTAGGTACCTATTCTGCGTCGCTAAAACGCAGGCTCCAACGGGTACGGTCAGCCAAGCAGACACAGGAGCCCCCTTCGCGTATACAATTGATGAGTCTAGGGGGTCAGCTACGTGCTTGGCTGACTGTACGTGTATGTGCCTGTATGTGAGTGTTGTTGTCTGTCGCAGCGTGTTCTGCGGTCTACTCGCCGCGCTGTGGGTGTTCCTGCACCGACAGTACGTGCTCTTCATGAGGAACACGAAGACGCTCAGCAACTTCCTGCAGAAGAAGTAGGTTCAACGGGAAACTTAATAATTACCTATAGCGTCATACCTTTTACCATACGGGGTGGCAGAATAGGCTTGTGGCCTGTCAAGTCAAAATAGATACTTTTTATGAACTGTCAAAACGGAACTTTTGTTCCTGTTACTGTAGGGATCCATAGTAGAAGCCATTAATCCAAAAATTGAATTGAGTTCTATGAAATAACAACAGAATGACGTCATGTAAAAGTGCCATCAAATGCTGTCTTTTTTTTGCACAGAATTGACTTTATAAAATATGTCTGCTGGAAATATACAATTCTGAGATGTCAAGTCATTTTGTACATAATGCTTCAAATTAAGACTTGTTCCTAGATTTCTTGGATTACCTTGGCTACAAGCCTATTGTGCCCACTATTAGCTACACCCTTATTATTATAATAAAGAAGTAAAATGACAGTTCCGATGTTACCGCTTTTTGGTAGAAAATAAATTAAATAAAAGGGGTCAAGATAAAGATAGATTTAGATCATTTATTCTAATGTCTCAATATAGAATTGATAATGATAATGATGATAAGAGAGCTTGTGCTAGTGCATATAGCTTGTTCAAACTGAAATGACGCGCCCCTCCTTTGTCTGCGAATGATAAATAAGAAAAATTAAGCATTTGCAATAAAATAACTCACAAAAAGTGAAAAAGCGTAATGATTTCAATGCCATATTAAATTGTGACAAATATTTATTACAAATCCTAATTGTAAAGAATTACTCTATTCATTTTCATTCTATTTAGAATGAATGAGAACATCACTATCAAACTGAACATGGCAACATTATTTCAAGAATTGACGTTTGATGTTGTCAGTTTACTCCGTTTCTAGGGTACCGTACCCGAAGGGTGCCAAACGGGACCCTATTACTGAGACTTCGCTGTCTGTCTGTCCGTCCGTCCTGTCTGTCACCGGGTCCGTCTGCACGAACCGTAATAGCTAGAAAGCTGAAATTTTCACAGAATGTGTATATCTCTGTTGCCGCACCAACCACAAATACTGAAATACGAGAGATATTGCAAATTAAAGGGGGCCCCTATACAAGAGACGTGTTTAGATACACTTACGCATTTCAAAATGGAGATCTTGACTGAAACTGTTTATTTATTGTCATAGCAACCATGTCATACTACACATTTAAATATGATAGCATATTTCGCGTCAACCCACATGGTTGTGGTAGCTCAGCCGGTATGATGTAGACTCTCAATCCGGAGGTCGTCGGTTCAAATCTCGTGAAGGCATAAACTTTTTAAATTTTCTTTTTGTTTATATTTTTATTGTTTTAAGTGCTTTTGATTTGTTGTACGATGGTACGGTACCCTTCGTGTGCGATGCCGACCCGCACTTAACCGATTTTTATTATAGTAATTAGGGTATAGCTAAGTACTCATACGTCCAGATTCCACAAGACTTCGATCTTTTGTTGTGTTATTGAGACCTGAAATTGAGCCCTCTTGATGTTAGGTCGGTCGGTTTTGGTGTGTTTTGAACAAGCGACAAACCCTGAGCTCTCCACGCAGTGCAGATTTTGCAGGACAGGGCAGGCGACGTCATTCCGGCCTGCCTTGCTAAATATTGTCTGCGTGGCCATCAACGTCCAGACTAAAAGACGCATGGTTATACCCCTTTAATGCAAAGCGGAGTATCTATTATACTCTATCCATGCTTAGAAGCTACTTTACAGCTAACCAAAAACTTCATAAGATCTTTAAACACTAGGGATGTTACAAAAACAATGGGAAAGAATCGAAATTGTTTATTCAGTTGAACTAGAAGATATTATTTCATTTTCAACCATATTTAAGGTAACTGAAGAATCAAGAATAAAATGTTAGACGTCTTTCCGATTCACAAAATTGTTATCGATTTTTTTGAGCAATATCCCCTCACTAACAGGCTAAGATTGACATCTGTCAAGTTGTCTGTTATATATGATACGCTATAAATCACTGGACGAACATGATTTATAGCGTGTATAGGTAAAGGTGTCCCACTATGTTTGGCCATATCTTGCTCAAGAAAGTTTGATCAACCGACATTTTTAACCTGGTCTCCATGTCCGCAGCCGCTTCATCTACCCAGGGTTCATGACTCTGGTCGTCATGTCCATCCTGTTCCCGCCTGGTCTTGGCAAATACATGGCGGCAGACCTGGGCAATCAGGAGCAGGTAATGTGAACATAAACATTTACATTAAAGCACATACATTGCTTCTGGCCCCACACTAGGATACCCTGTGCCGTGGGAACCAGAAACGGCGACATCACAAACATGGAATTCAAGGGGGTTTTTTAGGGTTCCGTACCCAAAGGGTGCCAAACGGGACCCTATTACTGAGACTTCGCTGTCCGTCCGTCCGTCCGTCCGTCCGTCTGTCTGTCTGTCTGTCTGTCACCAGGCTGTATCTCATGAACCGTGGTAGCTAGACAGTTGAAATTTTTACAGATGATGTATTTCTGTCGCTATAACAACAAATACTAAAAAAAAATAATTAAGGGGGGCTCCCATACAACTAACGTGATTTTTTTGCGGTTTTTTTTATAGATAATGGTACAGAACCCTTCGTGCGCGAGTCCGACCCGCACTTGGCCGGTTATTTGTTTTCCTCTCGCATGGTAGGCAGAGCCACGAACGAAAAGCTAGTAACTGAGCTGAGGTTTCTTCTACTTCGCCTTCTTCTACTACTTCATCTTATTCTTTTTCTTCTCCAGGGGTTGAAGGTTCTTTCATATGACCCACTTGAGCGGAGGGTCAACAGGCTAAACACTAAATTAATCAAGATCCTTGGCCCAAAGTAAATACAATGGAGCTGTCGGAAGAGTGAGAAGGATTTTAACTCCGACCTGTGATATTCGTTATGGCAAAAGCACATGTCTAAAAAAGTGTTTTCTCATTTCACGCTGCAACACAAGGATTTGTTTAGAATAAAAGGTATTGAAGATGACTACTGAGGACATTAATATTTACGCCTATTTCTTATCTTGTAAAATAATTGAAATAATCAGCCGCAGCATCAGTAGCCGTAGGTACCGGCTACTATCGCTACTCAGTAGTGGTAGTCGTATGTATTCTATAGTTTTGGAGTACTATTATCTCTTCTGTGGTTTTGTCAGAGGCCCGGGGGCCCAATTCTCGCCCATTTGAATTGAACGCGTAGACGTAAAATATTGCCATTTGCGTATGACATGTCGTATTGGTGTCGCAGGATTTGTTGATGTGAATAAGAACGAAAACGAGACGTAGATGACAGACAATTTGCGTTTACGCTCTTAATTCTCATGGGTGAGAATTGAGCCCCTGATAGCTTTCGTCAGCGTAGTGTCGCAGTTGGTTTATAAAAACAGACACTTAACTAACACCCTAGATCGTAAATTAAATAACAACATTTAACCAAGTCACTAGCATTTTTATTTAAATTAAGAATCGTTGAAAACGTTTAACAAACTGTCTTATCGAAAGCCAGCGTGTTGGTTAAAACAAGATGGCGTCACAACAACAGCTGATTACTTTCAGAGTCTATCTTTTTGGCAAACGTTGCGCAACGTTGGTTTTTGTGTTCAATGGTTTTTTGTTTCATATTTGGTCTTTGGTGCAATTGTAAACATGTTGTCGACTCCGCCATGATTATTTCACGATTAGTAGTTTCACAAATCCGAATTGGTTGCTTTAGGTCACATTCTGTGCCAATATTTAAGATAGGTTGTGTTAGGTCACAACTTTATGAATCACCCGGAGCCGAGCGAAGCAGAGCGGAGCGAGGCGTTTCCATGTAGTTTCACAAAACCGAATTGGTTCCTTATTTATTACCCTACCAAAGTTGAAATGCGTCTTGTTGCCTAGCAACGTTTAGAAAACTCGTTAAACGTTTCGTTCACTCACTTGTCTGACGGAACTTTAACGATTTGGTTAAATCTCGATCTTTAATTAACGGTCTAGTGTGTAAGGTAAGTGTCTGATTTAACCAACTAACTGCGAAGTCTCAATCTTACCCTATATCCAGCTAAATACCCGAGCCACATTTACTTTTACTAATGTTTCACCGAGGGGCACAAGCCTTTACCAGGATACGAGACTCCACCACGCTGACTTAGTCCGTAAATGTTTAAGCCGGCCACTCACAAGCCACCTGCAGAGGCAATCTGGAGCCGCCAGCTGTGTGCGCTTGGAGTGGTGTACTCACACGCAGCAGGCGGCTCCAGTTTAACTCATTTTTTCACCCTGAATTGCCCCGCAGTCGCAGACGTGTGAGCAGCCGGCCTTATGTTCATGTACCATGTCCATTCTGCAGGTGCTCTCAATGTTCGCGAACTTCACCTGGTCGGACAACCTGACGGCGGAGCAGGCAGCTGTGGTCTCGCACTGGGAGACGCCAGACGTCAACGTGTTTGGCTGCCTCGTCATATACTTCTTCTCTATCGTGAGTTGTTATTCTATTAGGCTTCCGTACCGTGCCAAACGGGACCCTTACTGAGGCTCCGCTGTCCGTCTGTCCGTCATCGGGTCCTACAGCACGAACCGTAATAGCTAGAGAGTTGAAATGTTTTACAGAATGTGTATTTCCATTGCCGCAACAACAGCAAATATAGAAATACACGAAAAAAGGCTGTTTAGAGATAAATAGTAGGTATTAAGTAATAGAAGCGGTTTTCCTTGTACGCTTTGCTTGTACGCATAAGTTGGCTTTTATTACCTACGCATTAGAGGTTAAAACTTCATGGGCGTGAACTGTCAAAACGGGCCTTTTATTTTGTGAAGACTTTAGTTATTAAAATGGTAGCTCAGGCTGTCCTTTATGACCAAGACCAACTTTAATCGCAGTGATTACCATAAACGTTATTTACTGCCACCTGTGCTCATGAAGAGGCAGTTATATTCGGAACTAAGGCTGCTAATATACTCGTACCTATGAAATTATAACACATGGACTCTTTCTGTGAAGTGTTCACGAGACGAGGTGGCCGAGAGGTTAAGGCGTTGGACTGCTAATCCAATGGGCTCTGCCCGCGTGGGTTCGAATCCCATCCTCGTCGGGAACCATTTTGCTGATACAACCCTCAATAATATCAGTAATTAGCTTGAATTCTTCGAATATCTTTCACAAGAAGATGTTCGATGAATTTTAGCTTCTTTCGCTTTTCAAAACGAATTTCATTTCAGCGATTGAATTCAAGACGTAGTTCTGTTTACACAGCTGTTCGTGTGAATCTTTTTAAATGATTACCTTTGATTGGCCATCCAGAAAAGATAGTATGACGTTAATTGGGCACAAATAGTAATAATCATTATTTGTTCATTAAAAAGTAGTGCCTGTGCCACCCCGTATGTGGTTTTTGTTATTATGACATCAAATTGGGGTATGTCGCTGATGCAATGAATGGGACTATCCGTGCCAAAACTGAGCTGAACTGAACTGAAATATGGATTGTATGGGTTGGGATATATTATATGAAATAGGATATAACCGTCGTCGTTTAATATGTTGCTTGACTAATTTCGATTTTTTAACTATGTTGCACGCACGATGTAGCCATAAAATCAAAGGAAATTCAAGCAGTAATTGAGAATTTTCTGCAAGTTTCCACGAGACGAGGTGGCCGAGAGGTTAAGGCGTTGGACTGCTAATCCAATGGGCTCTGCCCGCGTGGGTTCGAATCCCATCCTCGTCGGAAAAATGTTTTTTGGTCAATCACTCCTGTTTTGTTGCTATGGGCCACTAAAATATTAACTGAGCCACTCAAGAGCCTGCCTCAGTATAAGAAACGATCTTGTATTTTACATCTTGTATTTTAAATCTGCGCTTTTTCTGGTTGTAGTGCGTCTTACGCACCTCTTGAGTTAGTTTGAGGCGAGGGTAAATTCGGCGGAGGAAATGATTAAGCATAATGGTTTTCTAACGGTGAAAAACGTGGGAAAAACCTTCATTACTCTATAGCTGCGGCGATGGGCTAGCGCTCTGTCACGCAAAATGGAGTATTGAATCACTGGCTAAAACGTGGGCACAGTAGTGCCTCTGCCACCCCATTATGTTAACCCCTTCTCTCTCAGAACACCGCTCGAACGACCGAACAATGGCGAACCTTGTAGAGCTCGTCTAAGCTGAAATGACGCGCCCCACTCCTTGGCTTTGTATTTACTTGACATACAAAACCAAGGAGTGGGGCGCGTCATTTCAGCTTAGACGAGTTCTACAAGGCGTAACGCTGTGTTATGTTATGTTATAAATAAAAGGGTATTTCACATCCTTACATTGAACAATCTTCCCTTTATTTTAGACAGGTATGTTGCTCATTTACGGCCGATCCCAATAACCTATCTTTATCCGTGATCTGCAGATTACGCGTTACATTTGACAGTAGCGCTATGGGATTTATGTCAAAATTGACACTAGCAATCTCAAATCTGCAGATTATGGATAGAAGATAGTTTATTAATTTCGGCCGTTACAGAATCTTATAACCGGAAAAGCCCTGACTCCTGAAATACAGGTGATAAACCTAGCTCAATATGGTTCAAGAATGCCTATTTTATCTTTCTCTCAGAAGCACACCGGTCAAACAAACAAACATTGGAGAACAATAGATAGATACACACCCTCACACACACACACACCCTCACACACACAAAATACACACTTTAAAGTCAAAGGACATCCTACCCTCATGTTTCCCATTTTGTAGTACCTATTAATTTGATAACTTACTGCCTATTTATAATAATTATTTTTACCCATTTGATAAGGTCACAAAATAAGAGTCCTTAATTGGCCTATGTTCAATCATATTTTTAAGTTATAATAATGTATATCGTGCTGTGGACTCAGTTCCCAAATAAACAAATAAACAAACAAACAAATAGATATGATGTGTCGACGAAAGGGTTAAGTAACTACAATGTTTGTGTCAAATAAATATTAAAAATGTTTCCAGTTCTTCCTAAGCATGGTGTCCTGCACGCTACCAGTGCCGGCCGGTATCTTCGTACCGGCGTTCAAGATGGGCGCGTCACTGGGGAGGCTTACTGGTGAAGTGATGCATTACTGCTGGCCGCTGGGCGTGGCTTACGGGGGGCATATACAGAAGATTCTACCCGGTGAGTCAGACCTTGCTCTATACTTCTTTAAGGGGGGCAGAACGTCTGCACCCGACCCACTTGAGTGGGGCCTTTATGCATATCCCCGCCTGCACATCTAATTCAGCCACCCTAGCTCCTGCACTACTGGAGTAGGAGGCCTGGGTGTTGAAGGAGATCGAGGGTCGATGTTGCCTCTCCCAGAATAGCCATCCTGGTTTCAAGATTGAGACCTTAGTGGTCCTATGGTTTATATGAAAAGAAAGAAACATTTATTATAAGGACAGTGAACGCACTACAATTGCTACAACTACAACTACAACAAAGAAACAAAACACAGAAAGTACAAATGAAAATTTTCAACAAAACACAAATGTCAATTTTCATCAACTCGTGAAATGACTGTCGTGATGTGCCACTGTCATTATAAATAGTATCTGACTCAACAGTATGCTGAAGGCTGCGCCTTCAACGCTGATTTTCAGTCAGCGCCAAGTGTTGATGATAGAGTTAGATGTAGACTTGTTGTTTGTTAAATATTTTTTCGTAGAGAACAGTCAACAAATTACGTGTTGTATGTTTGTTTGATAATATCTACAGTAAGAAAGAATCGGAGGCCAAGATAAGAACGATGGTTGGATGACATCGTCAAAACTGACCAAGACAACAGTGGATCAGGTTGGGCTAGGACCGCAAAAATGGCTTAATTATGAAGAGGCCTTTACTCAACTTCGGATGCTGGGGGCCGGATAGATAGATAGTAGATAGATAGAAGATGGATAGAAGAAAGAAATTGGACTTTGTTGTGTTATTTACAGGTGGGTACGCTACAGTAGGTGCGGCGGCGTTCACAGGCGGCGTCACTCACACAGTCTCAACTATCGTCATAGTGATCGAGATGACTGGACAGGTAACACTAGGGACACTAGTATGAAAGTGAGTTAAAGGTGTGTGTGGTCCACAGTGGTCCAACGTAGAGAAGAGGCAGAAAATAAGTGTCCTGAGTGTTTGTAGTACAGAAAATAAATACATTTTGATTTTAAAAGCTGAACACAAGTTTTGATACCTTATGTATGGAGTTGTCAAAGTTCATTGGAGTTTATCGTTAACTCAGGTTCTAGCAGTCTTGGGGTAGTCAAAAATCTCTGTGGAAACATGGTGTCTCCCTTACAACATTCAACATTACATGCAGCGTCGTGAGAGAATGACGGACGAGCAACGTTAATGGGCTATACACCCGATGCAATCTGTCTCGCGATTTGTTGCTGCAACTTGTATTTCTCTCTCTGTCTATCTTCCTGTTCTGCCCTTCTCTAGCCTTCTATGAGTTGCAGCGACAGGTTGCAGACAGATGACGTCGTGAGTAGAACCCATTACAGCCAATTTGCACTTGACTATCGACAGCGACTAATAGTAGATTGTACAACAAAGGCATAAAATGAGTTTTTCATCACATCTATTCAAAAAGATCTACTTTAGTCCCTGTTGGCCGGGACTAAAGTAGATCTTTTTGAATAGATGTGATGAAAATTTGATTTTATGCTGGCTATACCCGATATAAAGACGAACTTTACGAGCATGAGAAGTGAAAATACAGTTTATACCTTACCCGGTCAACCCTGAGTTTCACGAAGCTATTTTGAAATTTAAGTCGTCACTTAACTAATTTAATCGCGAAAATCTCATAGGATAGTCATTTGTTTCTGTTGCTAAGCATTTGCTTAAATTAAAAATTTGTTTCGTGAAACTCAGGGTATATCTCATTAACCGTTCTACGAGCTTAACACCCGTTTCCGTAGTCTTGATGAACAACTCCTTTTATGTCAATGCGTCCTCAAAGTATTCATTTTGAATAAAGTTTTTGTCAAATCGCGCACGAAGAGTTCCGTACCATTATCTATAAAAACGGCAAAAAGCATGTCTGTTGTATGGGAACCCCCTTATGAATTATAATCTGTTTTTAAGTATTTGTTGTTATAACCAGTGATCGGAGTAGGCAGAGCTATTTTATGTACTTGCCATATGTAAGAATAATATGGATACTCCCCGAATCTGATTTGAATTGAATTCTAGTGGTGCAGAAAGAGACAAAAACAGGTGGGTCACTCTTGTTTTCGTTTCGTTTCGAGGAACACCCCGCTATTGTTTTTGTTTGGCGATATCACGACGAGTTTCAACAAAGCGGCAACGTCGCACGTTAGGAAAAAAGTTTGGCAACGTGTTGCTGATATAAAATTTACAATGTCGCATGCGCTTATTGCCTTACATAAACCATGTTTTATACTTATTGAT
Organism: Argyresthia albistria; assembly: GCA_963457715.1. Classification (NCBI taxonomy): domain Eukaryota; kingdom Metazoa; phylum Arthropoda; class Insecta; order Lepidoptera; family Argyresthiidae; genus Argyresthia; species Argyresthia albistria. The sequence goes on along the minus strand of OY735275.1, from coordinate 7,965,597 downwards.
AAAAACAATTATATTTATTAAAACCCCGGAGTATCAGTCCCAATACCATGGATTATCCATAATAATATCAATGTTTGCGGTCAATGAACCTAAATAGCTCTGCCTACTCCGATCACTGCACTGAGAAAAAATTATTGTCAATCCAACAATAAAACGTAAACGCTATACAACCCACATAGGAACTTTGCCTTTGACTCAACGTTTTTATTGTCGCCAGTTTATTGTCGTTATAACAACATTCCTTAACAACTTTAACCATTGTTGGAAATACAAGTTACAGTGACAATGTTTCCAACGTTGTCATAGAGTCAAAACATACATTGTGAGTCACAGATCTAAAATTGACACTCTAACAACATAAGTATTGTCTGGGTAACAGCAGAGCTGTGTCAGTGTAGCAATGTGTTCGGCCGAACATTGTGAGACGCTATCCTAATGTTGTCACTCTCACAACATAAATATTGTGTAGGTAACAGCAGAGCTGTGTCAGTATAGCAATGTGTTTGGCTCAACATTGTGAGACATGACCCTAATGTTGTCACTGTAACAACAGAAATATTGCTAATTTAACAGCTTAGTTGTGTCAGTGTAGCAATGTGTTCGGCCGAACATTGTGAAGCACGAACCTAATGTTGTTATTTAAGCAATGTTTCCTGAACTAAACTTTGTCGTCGTATTTATTCTCAGATAGAACTTTGTTTTTCTATTTACTTTACTTTGTAAGGTTGGCAAACTACTTGTTAATGTGCTAGCAAACTAAATATTGCTGTCATGGCAACAGTACGTTGTTAAGTTAACAACTCTTTTGCACAGCATTTAGTTAGCTATTCCAACAAACTAGTTGTTGCTACCCTATCAATGGTCGCTCTTCCTTCAGGCCGTGCTTTTAAACTGTTGCGTACAGGCAGCATCAGATATATCTATATCTAAGCATTAAAGCTGATATATATATACCTGAAGCTGACTGTACACAGTTGAAGTACACGGCATGAAGGGCAAGTGACAATTGATAAGATAGCAACAACTGGTTTGCTAGAATAGATAGCTAAATGTTATGATAAAAAGTTGTTACAAACTTAACAACATACTGTAGCTGTAACAAAAATAATTATAAGCACACATAATTTCCGAACATCAAAAATTAGTCTGCCCTCTACCTAAAAAATGGGTAAAAATATTGAATAAAAGATTTACTTAGTTAGACGATCATGTTCATTTATTAAATCATTCCAATAATGTTCAGAAAGAAAGCCGTTCCTTGTTCGTAATCGTGCCAGAAAGCCGTTCCTTGTTTCCTCCCTAGTCAGCCTCTACAATTTCTTTTTAACGTCCCGGTGACGGTGTGCATCTGACGTAGGAGAGCGACGATCGCCAGTAGTGCAGCTACATTTGCTTGTTCTTCACCAGCTGTAAAATAAATACAGACTCAATTATTTTATCTAGCCTCCCTCCAGTATTATTAATATTGTCTTGTTTTTCATAATAAATATAACCCTACATCTGTTGATAATGCAGTCTTGTCCATAATCTAATACTTAAGATTTATTTTTTGTCTCAATAGTTTCTAAGATAATGTAGGGGAAGTGGTAAATTTTCATCTTTTTTCATAAATAACTTTAAAACAGTGGATATCTTGTGGCTGATATGATGATTTTACACAATTATTTGGTCAAAAAGTTTACTTACCAGAAGCTAATTCCAGCAGCTCTAATATTGTTCGGTCAGATGTACTGGATTCTGCCTTCTCGGTGACAGCCCCTCAGCTGAAAGTAATTTAGACAAAAATAATTAGTTTTTATTTCTGGCAACATGAAGGTTTTATACCTACTACATGTACCCCTCAAGTTATGTGGTACCACAGATACTATAATAATATTATGTGGTACCTAGCAGGCCGGTGATTTGGTTTGTCGCAGAAATAGCCAACAACGACTGCACCAGACACTTCAGCCCTTGATATAAGAATATGACATATGCTAGCTTTTAAAAAAATTACAAGGGCTTCACGACACTCTGACCCTGAAATTGCTAAATTTTGTCGATTGCTTTCTGTTTGCAAGATACCTAAGTAAGCAGCGTACTGAACGCCCTGCCCAAGTACTAGTACCTATGTACCCTACTTACCGACGCCATCACGGAAATCAAAGTAATACCCTAAGTACAGATAGGTAAATACTTACCTAACATAGTCTCCATCAAGTGTGGCAGCCCGGCACCCACTAAGAACAACTCCATTTTATTTTATACACTCAACTCACTCCCCTGCGTGGTGGAATCAACACGGTGCACATTGATTCGCAATCGGAAGACGACTGATGGCTCACGGCACGGCGCGGCGTGCTGCGTGCGCGCGCCTTGGTTGCTGTGACAAGGTCAAACCTCCCCCCCTGCAAGTCCTTCGTACCCCGCCCCGCGGCATGTTGTCGAGTTCTTTATGTATAATTTGCCGATACGTCGATAACAAATTAAACGTTAACAGGTTCTTTAACTTTAAGTTTGTCAAATTCAAAGTTATGTTCTCACAACAACAAAGATATTGTCAAGTTCTTTACATTAAACTTTGTTAGCCTCTAACAATGTTTTCCTTTAATGGCTTCTCAAAGTATTGCTGTCATGGTAACAATAAAGTTTAGATAAATTTAATTTGACAAAAGTCAAGTTGTGTGTGGCTCAAAAATGAGTCTCACAATAAAAACATTGCGTCTGTAGATAAATGAACTTATGAGCTTTAACAAAATATTTTGTCCCACAAACAATAAAAAATCGACAACGCTAAAATTGACCTTTGTGAGCCAAAATTTTTCTCAGTGTGGTTATAACTGTCTAGCTATCACGGTTCATGAGATACAGCCTGGTGACAGACGGTAGCGGAGGCTTAGCAATAGGGTCCCGTTTGGCACCCTTCAAGTACGAAACCCTAAAACCTCTTAAGTTAGAGACAATATATAAAGGCGAGCTCATCTCTAACAAGAGATTTATAACGTCGTCCAGGTAACGCATCTCCTGCCAACCATGGCTGCGGTGCTGACCGCCAACGCGGTGGCCTCCCTGCTGCAGCCGTCCTGCTTCGACAGCATCATCCTCATCAAGAAGCTGCCCTACCTGCCGGACCTGCTGTCTTCAGCCAGCCGTAAGTAGTTACTTACTTACCACGTCCCTTAAACCAATTGGCCTCGTCCAGAGTTAAGAGTGAACGCGTGGTGACCTGGCTGGGCCGCATTTTAGACATAGACATACGTTTATTCGTATATATTGTATATTTCGTATATATTTATTTCACATATCAGAAAAAAAAACACAAACAATACAGAAAAGGCATGAACAAAGGCAAGCTTATCTCTAAAAAGAGATTTCTTCCAGCAAACCCAGGATGGACAGGATACATTTTAAAACTCAAAACGGGTAGGCCTATGTGCTAAAGTAAAAAAATAAAATATAAATATATTATATTACTAAACTACTGAATATGATAAATACCTAAGTACCTATATACATATTCACTGAAGAAAACATGGGTACATCAACAGGCAATTTCAGAGGCAGGAAATCGACATTAAGTTGTTGAAGTAAACACTATAGTATTTTTCGTAGCAGAAGAGATTAGAAGATGATGTACGCATGTCTCGCCAGTGAAATGGATCCAACTGAGCATAAAGCTACAACAAGGCTGCAGCGCTGATTTTCAGTCGAAACCGTTTGATATCCGCGCAACGATATAATTAAATATAGGTACTTAGATACATATACAAATTGAACAGAATCCAAAACATCCACAATATAATCGCTATGCCCTTTCAAGAAACAAAAAAGTTTTTGAAAGAGTATCTGTTGTCGCTGAACTATGAAGTTACTGAGTCTCTATTGAAATAGTCCCATCCCATGTTAACTTTATGTGATTTTCATACGAGAATTTTATATAAGTAACTACTTCTAATTTAAACTGTAAATATATTTTTAACTCTTTTATCTTTAAACCTGCCTTCTAGGTTTACCTACCGACTTGTTTGTTTGGTTTGTCAAATTGTAATTTCCTATAATGTAACCACAAGGGTCCCATAGGACAGGCTCTGCCTAGTTTGGGATCCACTATAATCTCTAGACGCTAAAATTCTTCTGTTTCTTTCTTGATGTATTAACTTGTAAGTAATAACTTCGAAGCAAATAAATGATTTTTACTTTACTTTTTACTATATGTAGGTAGATAGACAATATAAATATGGAATACAATCCACATCCACACTCGCCCTAGTCACTTCACTTGGAGGCAAGCGGCGGTGGTTACATATATTCGATATTTCGCGCCCGCCGCCGCCGCCGCGCAAGCCCCTCACTTTGGACGAGGCCAATGTCATAAGACGCAGTTTTTGCTGGATTGTGGAAATTGTAATTTTCAAAATTCCTGCAGCTTCAAAACTAATCTTATTTATGTATTTTAGTTGCTTCTTCTTTGTCGGTCCCTCAATGCTGAGGATCGTGACCGCGGTTCTGCGTATTCATTAAGTTAAATTCCCTCGGATTAAGGCATTTTCGTGCTTGAACTTACTTGAACTTGACCCCCTTTTTAATAAAAAGACAGACAGCTGCTGCTGTCTAGCCCTGTGCCGTGGAAACACTTATTATTAATAAGGGGGGGACATGCATTATATTACTGACTAAATCTAAATGGTGCGAGGGGTTAACCGGATAACATGCAATCATATAAGGGGACAATGTTGTCTGCTTAGAAAGTTATTCATTTTAAATTAAAATAGCAAAATTGTTCCCGACGAGGATGGGATTCGAACCCACGCGGGCAGAGCCCATTGGATTAGCAGTCCAACGCCTTAACCTCTCGGCCACCTCGTCTCGTGGAATACATCCATAAAATACAAGACTGCTAATTTGTCGTTTACTATTCCAATTAATTATTTACACAGGTGGATCGGAATATTATTTAATTGGAACTCATTTAAAACGTGATTGCTTGCACGCAACACAATTATTTACACAGATGCCTAAATAATTATAAGTTACACAATAGAATCAGCTGTAAATTGCACATCTGTCGGTCGTCTGATTTCAGATTTGTGGGCAATATTGTTTGATCCTGTAGCTTCAAAAGGACTTTGCCTTTAGTTTTTTTTTTATTTATTTAACAAATGCTGGGCCCGAATTCTACTGTACACAAGCATACCACAAGCCTGGCACAAACTTGAATACGAGGCATTTGGTATTCTACTAAAATCGGAATCCAATTCACAAGCGCCAGCGTGAGTACGTTTTGGATAGTAGAATACGAAGTAGGCTGGCGTCACGCTGGCGCTTGCGAATTGGATTCCGGTTTTAGTAGAATACCAAATAGCTCGTATTCAAGTTTGTGCCAGGCTTGTGGTATGCTTGTGAACAGTAGAATTCGGGCCCAGGTAACCGTCTTAATTAAGTACATTTACGTCACATAAACCACGGAGATTTATGCGAGTTAATGTAAGTGTAAGAGTTTACTGTCGGTATTAAATGAAAATTCATTTCAGTCATTCTCTTATTGTATTTGGACAAGTTTTCTTTCGGGAACCTGGAAATGTACATATAAATATTGATTTGTTTCTCTTCAGCACTGTATTTGAGTGTAGGTTCCAAGTATTTCCTGTGGACGCGAGAACTGCCTATTAATAAATGCACTTAATACGGTAATAATCACTTGTGTACACGAAATGGTCATTAAATTAAAAGAAATTGTGACTTTAGTGAGCGCGTATTGGGTTTTTCTGTCAGTTTTCACGAGACGAGGTGGCCGAGAGGTTAAGGCGTTGGACTGCTAATCCAATGGGCTCTGCCCGCGTGGGTTCGAATCCCATCCTCGTCGGAATACATTTTGACAATTTGTCTAATTTTTGTTATGATTAATTCTTCACCGAAACTCCATGAAACATATCACACTAATCGGGCAGCGATTCAAAGGAGGGGACCATTTCAGCTGTCCAGCGATCTTTTGGCACACGGTGACAGGTAGAACCAGGGAGCACTTATCCAGTGGAGAGCGCATAGATACATTTTTCTTTGAAACACAACTCACCAGTTTACTGGCGGCGGGGGACGTGGTAAGAGAGCTGTGATTGGTCAGCCGCTGCGAAACTGTCTGTCGGCCCGTCATCGTACATTGTTTGCGTAGCGTTCGGCGCGCCGCATTCTCCCGCAGGCGCAGTCAATTGGATATATAGTCTCTGGGTGGAACTAACGCTTGATGACCAATGAGGAGTGAAAGGCTGTGTTGATGACAGCATCGTTGAGTTGCGTAGAGCTGGCGCCCTGCTACAAACGTCACTCACGCACGACAACTACCCTCTCACGGCCGTTCAGTGTCGTGCCGAAGCCTGGGTATTTATAGCGCGTGTATGTTGCAGGCATGTACGACATCTGTGTGGAAGACTTCATGGTGCGAGACGTCAAGTATATCTGGAACAAGATGACCTTCCAACAGTGCAAGGACATACTCAAAGAGAATAAGGTAACGTAAAGAGTAAAGGCCTCTACAAACTGCGCGCGCCGGCCGCCGGGTTTGTTTTGCGATCCCGTGCCGGCGGAACGCCAGGTTCACTTCAAACAAATCAACGAGATCAGCCGCACACACACAGCTACATTGCATTCCGTATAAGCACGCGCTGCCACACGCACACATTGCCGAATCTCGCCTCCTTCGCTTGCTACGAGACAGGGCTATGCAAGCAATGCATGCGACGAGTCAACGTCATTCGTCCGGCGCGGTCCAACCCGCGGCGCTAAGCGACAACCCTAGCCGTTTGAGCAAGAGTAGGTAGTTATCATGCGAACAGGGGCGTAGTGAACTTACTATTTCTTATTTATACTATGCCGGCGGCTTGTGCAGCTTGCGCCCGCGCGCGCTGCCCGGCGGCGGCGGGGCATGCCGGCGGCAGGCACTGTTCGCTCGCGCGCCGCTCAGTCGCCCGCCGGCTTTCATAACGTAGTGACTACAGGCGGCAGAAGACGCGGCAGCCCGCGGCCCTCGTGCCGCCGGCAAGGGTCGTCCCGGCTGCCCCACGCTGATGCCGGCGGGTGCAGTTTGTAGTGGCCTTAAACGTAAACGAAATTCCTATTTTCCTGCAAATATTTTAGTTTAAAATGGCGGTATGCCAGTCTCGTATTGCCGTTTTGCCTAAAACGACAGACGACGATGGAGGCCTCCGTGTGTGAGTCCGACCCGCACTTGACCAATATTATTGTTGTACAACAATGATGTGATGTGTTTGTGTGGCAGGCAATAAAGAGTTTCCCGCTGGTGGACAGCCCCGCGTCGATGGTGCTGCTGGGCTCCATCCACCGCTGGGAGCTGGTGAAGGTCATCGAGAGGCAGGTCGGCAGGGAGAGGCGGCTCCAGGTATCCTCATCACCATCATCAGCATGTCAGGGAACAATTCACAATGCAATTCACAATTGTGTCGGTAGATTTCAAAACCAGCCAAGTATGCCCTCTTATTTTCACCTCACGACTTGGTAGTAAAGTCCAAAACCAATGAAAATTTGGAAAGGGGGGAGGGGGGTGATTTGGCTGGTTTTGAAATCTAGCTAAACAATTAAAATAAATCACACGTACAGAGGCGAGCTTGTTTTAAAAAAAGTGCCTCTCAAATTCCAAAACAAAATCTCTACACGTCCTATTTGAAGCCAGCTGTTTAAACACATTTTTCATATCATAATACTAATCAATATAAAGTTTACTTATCTAAAGATTTTAAACACATCTGTTTAAATACACGAAGTAGCTATTAAAACTTTAACTACGTTTGCTGTAAACGTAAGCAAAAACTGTATACTACATGAATAGTATTTTCTGTGCAGTGTCCACGAGACGAGGTGGCCGAGAGGTTAAGGCGTTGGACTGCTAATCCAATGGGCTCTGCCCGCGTGGGTTCGAATCCCATCCTCGTCGGAAATATTTTGCCATTTTAAGTAAATAGTTTTGAATAGACATGGCCCAAAAACTTATCAGTATATATATGCTAGATATGCCAATCCCCCGCTTTAGGAAAACACAGAACTGACTTAGGGAACTACTTTACTTTATTGCACAAAAAAAAAGAATACAGACACTTGATAATGAAAAACAAAACATGTACAAAGGATTACCTTATCTCTAATAAGGAATATCTTCTGGAAAACCTAGGATAAACAGGATTATTTAACAAAAGGACCTATACAGATACAAACAGAATGATTTTAATGTATGTGTATATGTTCAAGGTGGCAGCTCTGTGGCACAGAGAGGCTGAGCAGAGGAGAAGAGAAGAGGCAGCCGCGAAAGCGCCCAAGCAGAGACGACCCAGTCGGTTTGAGGTGAGTGTAGCTTGGGGATTTACGCTGTCGAGTCGACGTTTCCCGAGGTGCAATTCAGGGGGGGGAAGGGGTGGAGCCGAATCTCATCCTGGGGAGAGGGGGGAAACAGTGAAATTGAAAAAAAAAAGATTAAATTAAGTAAAACATGTTCCTCCACGGAAATATGACCAATTTTTTTTAAATAATTTTTTATCATGGTTTTTATAAAGTGCCGCGAAGTTGCCCGTCGTCAACGCGTCAACAAATTATTTATTTTCTCCTTTTTTACAATGAATCCAACGCCTTTACAATAGAAACACACATTTTTCAAAATCTCACGTGAGATTCGGAGATGGGGGAGAGGGTTGAGTAAAATCTCATGATATCTCACCAGGGGGGAAGGGGGGGGGACAGAAAATCGCCGAAAATCCCTCACGTAATTAATGGACGCCCCCTAAGGCGTGTGTGTTAAGAGATCTCTGCTGCTCTCAAGCTGTATCCGGCCACGGCGACTGTTTTATAATGTTCCTTTATTTGGAAACCATATCCCCCTGCTCCCATTGACATCTGCCTACCATGCGAGAGTTCCCGGGTTCGAATCCCGGCTGAGGACAAAAAAAACCCAGGTCTTGGATGTTTACATGTTTGTGATGTCGCTGTTTCTGGTTCCCACGACACAGGGTATCCTAGTTTAGGGCCAGAAGCAATGTATGTGCCCGCATGTAAATGTTTATGTTTGTTTTGTTTATGTATGTTTTGTTTTATGTTCATTGTGACCATGTTTATTTATTTATTTTATTTATTTATTTATTTAAAGTAAATTCGTACAACATGACAGAAAAAATCCAATTCGTTGTACAAAGTATCCAAACTATAAAATAGATTACATTAAACACCACATGAAATTATTTATGTTCATCCTGACCATGTTTATGTTCATTGTGACCATGTTTAGCCAGTTTTTAGGGTTCCGATCCTTAAAAGGAAAAAAAGGAACCCTTATAGGATCACTTTGTTGGCCGTCTGTCTGTTTGTCTGTCTGTCCGTCTGTCACGACCCCTTTTCTCAGGAACGCGTGGAGGTATCATCTTGAAATTAATATTGATTACTCAGGTCTATGGTCCCTTGGAGCTGTGAAAAAATTAAACTTCTAGGTCTACGCAATCAAAAGATACCGCGATATTATGTCATAATTTTGCTGATTTTGATGAATTTGTATGAACTCGCGTGGAACTCGCAAGGGATTCAAAACCTATAGGGTACTTCCGATTGGCCTAGGGTCATGAAATTTAGAATGAAGGAATGTCTTACAGCACAAGTAAAGGTAAAAATCCGAAAACTGTAAATTTCTGTCTGTCTGTCTGTCTGTCTGTCTCACCGTCTGTTAAGACTTTTTCTCAGAAATGCATGGAGGTATAAAGTTGAAATTAATATGGATTACTCAAGTCTGTGATCTTCTAAAGTTGTGAAAAAAATAAACTTATAGGTCAACGCAATCAAAAGATACCGCATATGTCTTAATTTTGCTGAAATTGCTTGATATTCGCAAGGGAATCAAAACCTAGAGGGTACTTCCCGTTGACCAAGAATCATGAAATTTGGCACGAAGCAAGGTTTTATAGCACAAGTCTGTTAACACTGAAAAAATCTGAAAACTGCAAATTTCTGTCTTTCTAAAAAATATTCAATTTGGTTTACATGGATGACATCACACTTTAGTTTTTTACGTGGAAACCTAATTACACGTGTTACGCTCTCCAAGTGTGATCGGAACCCTTGGTGCGCGAGTCATACTCGCACTTGGCCGGTTATTCTACTCCATTTTGCATGACATAGGGTTATCCCATCACCGCATCTATGGAAAATGAACACTTTTCCAGGTCACACCTGCTCCAGATGTGCTGAGTCTCCAGGTCCCAGGTGGCATGACCAGAGGCTCCTCGCTCACCACCAACGACAAGGGCGGACTGATACCAGGTCAGTTAATAAGTCTGAATCCTTCATCTCTACAGATCTGTCCGTCAGCCCATATGCCATTAAAAATGGTTAAAGTCAAATATTTCTTGGTATAATAGTAGATATACACTAGTTTTTCTGATAAATTCATATTTTTTGTAACTTCTGTGCAAACAGCCAATTTCCGACACCAATTTATTTATTTATTTATTTAAAGTAAATTCGTACAACAAACATATATCAAACCAATACATCAAACTGAGCCAGCGTAGTGAAGTATGTCTATATCAGGGTAAATGCCCGTGCCCCTCGGTGGATTCAATAATGGGTTACGTTATATACATGCAAAGAACTTATTTAGAAGCTTATTTTATTTATTTATTTATTTATTATCAAAAAGTATTTGTGCCATTACAGCGAACCATACAGATCAGCTAGGCCCGAAAAGTACTGAGTTAATAAAAATAAAGTTGCTCCGATCAAGTTGGTCCCATAGTGAAAGTTGTTCAGAATGATGTCCCTGACAACCCTCTTTCGGCTTGTACACCCCTTTCTGTTACACCCTGTATTTAATTACATATTACAATAATTAATAATAATAAATCATTCAAATAATACAATTCTATTTCATTGCAGATTATTAGGGACACAGGCATTAAATTAAAATAACATGTCACATGTAACAGTCTGCAAACCATTTAGCTGGGCCGGCCTGCGTACTAAGATGTATACCAAGGCCAAGTCAATTCGGCTGCTAACTGTACTCAGCCAACCATCTAACCTCAAACTAACTTAACCTCTCCAGCGCCCGGCCAACTGTTCCGTCCGAAGTCGATCCTGAAGAAGACGAACTCCTTCACGCTGACTCGAGGGCTCGGCTCGTTGGGACCGAACACGCCCGTCTCGCCGTACCACCCGAATGTTTATAACACGGTCACTGGAGGAGCTGAAACCAGGTACCTACTGAGAATAAAGTTCAAAGTTGATATATTTCCTTACAGGTTTTAGATTTTATTACTATAAGATTCAAAATCGTGGTGCCATGGTTAACCCTCTCGCTTGCACATCTATTGTTCGCTATTGTTAGTGAGGCCCGTTAGTTGTGTCCTTATCCGATTAAATACATATATTTCCGCCGCTTGAATCACTCGCTCCACTCCATCCTCTACCTACACCCTCTCTGCAGGATCCGCGCGGCGTTCGAGGCGATCTTCAAGCGCTCGTCGCTGCTGCAGGACGTGGAGGGGGGGCTGGGCGCGGGCGGGGGGGGCACGCTGCCGCGCAGCCCCTCCGTCAACAAGAAGGTGCAGCTGGTGAGTACTGAAGGAGTACTAATGTGGGTACTCTACGAGTAACTCCTGAAACCCTGTATAAAAAATCAAATATTTATTTATTTCACAAAAGAAAACAATTAATATAATTTAAATATTATGTGAAGACTTATGTGCATAATTAAAATTAAACAAAAGCAGTACTTGTGATCCCCACACTGGGCAAGCCTGTATCGTAGGGATCATACAGAGGAGAGACTGACACACATGGACATTTAGTGTCACTTGCACCAAAAATTACAATTGCAATCAGCGCGTCAATCACAACTAAGTGTCAAACTTAGTCAAACGTATAACGTATCGTTAACCCCTCAACCCCTGTATGACGTGCCATCTACCCCCTCTACCCCTATATAACGTGTCGTTAACTGGTTCGCCGACACATCTTATATGTATAACAATAGTTCGCCATTGTTCGGTCGTTCGAGCGGTGTGCTTCTGAGAGTGAAGGGGTGTACCCCCTCTACCCCTGTATAACATGTGATGCACCCCCTTTACCTCTTTATTACGTGTTTTTAACACCCTCAACCCCTGTGTAACGTATTGTTAGCCCCCTGAACCCCAGTATAACAAAACAAGTATAGTATAATATGTATAACAAGTCGTGAACCCCCTCAACCCCTGTATAATATGTCCTTGATCCCCTCAACCTTTGTATAACGTAACATCCACCCTCTCCACCACAACATAACGTGTCGTTAACCCCCTCAACCCTGTATAACGTATTTATAACCCCTACCCCAGTACAACATTTTGTTCACCCCCTCTATCCCTATGTATCGTGTCAGCCACCTCCTTAACCCCTATATATCTAGTCCTTAATATTCTCAACCCATGTATAACATACCATCCACCCCCTCAACCCATGTATACCATAACATTCCACCCCCGCAGCCCCGCGAGCGAGTATGCGACATGTCCCCCGAGGACCAGAAGGCGTGGGAGCAGCTCGAGATGGCGAAGGAAATAGACTTCGACCACATGCTTCATATCGCCAGGAAACGAGACATGGTGAGTCATGTCATGTCTGTTCTCGGCCGAGGTGGCAGAGGCATAATACCACAGATATCGAGAGATAGGTTAAGGGGCGTGGCGTGCGAAGAAATGGAGCCCCGAATGGCTAGAAATTAAAAAATCTCAGCAGTCGCCGGACGACCGCGGCGGCGAATTCATATCCGCTGTTTTAAAAAATGCCGACTTGTCCAATACTTACATGCAATAAATTAAAAGTAAAAAAACATTTTTAAACAAAGCTTTTATTTAATGCCCTAAAAAGAAGAAAATAAAATTTCAATTCAATCAAATGCGTCATTTTATTACATTACACAATTTATACGATATAAAAGCTTGTTGCGGGATTTACTTGTGTAGACTTAATTAGGTGGGTAGGCACCTATTTGCACAGACTTGGAGATAAATCCCGCAACAAGCTTTTATATCGTATAAATTGTGTAATGTAATAAAATGACGCATTTGATTGAATTGAAATTTTATTTTCTTCTTTTTAGGGCATTAAATAAAAGCTTTGTTTAAAAATGTTTTTTTACTTTTAATTTATTTTTAACTTTTTAGTCTTTATCATTACAGGACAAAACATCTAATCTAGAATTCGAGTGCTTGTCAAGACGAATCAAATGAGACCAAACACGATACAATTGCGTCGTTTGGTAACAGAGTTCCCATGGCCACCTTCCGGCTCCAGCATCAGATCAGCTCCATGTCATAAAAAATATTCTAGGACCAAAGTATTCGTCAAGACGAATCGAACGAGCCCAAATTCGACGGGCTTGCGATGTTTTATGACAGAGTTCCCATGGCCACCTTCCGGCTCCAGCATCAGATCAGCTCCATGTCATAAAAAATATTCTAGGACCAAAGTATTCGTCAAGACGAATCGAACGAGCCCAAATTCGACGGGCTTGCGATGTTTTATGACAGAGTTCCCATGGCCACCTTCCGTCTCCATCATCAGATCAGCTCCATGTCATAAAAAATATTCTAGGACCAAAGTATTCGTCAAGACGAATCGAACGAGCCCAAATTCGACGGGCTTGCGATGTTTTATGACAGAGTTCCCATGGCCACCTTCCGGCTCCAGCATCAGATCAGCTCCATGTCATAAAAAATATTCTAGGACCAAAGTATTCGTCAAGACGAATCGAACGAGCCCAAATTCGACGGGCTTGCGATGTTTTATGACAGAGTTCCCATGGCCACCTTCCGTCTCCATCATCAGATCAGCTCCAAGTCAGAAAAATATTGCATTGTCATCCGACTTATACACGTATGCGAAATTTCAGCTCAATCGGATAACGGGAAGTGGGTCAAATTCAAGCCGACATTTTTGACGCGAACCGTGATACCCACAAACAAACAAACAAACAAACATACATACAGTGCAAGTTTAATAAAAGCTTTTAAAAATAAAAGCGGGAGTGTGAACTCCAAGAAGGCGGAGTAACATGTCACTTGTAAGTCTTATTGCAACTAATATTTCTTCAAAACACAAGAAATGAACATTATTGCGAAAATAAATCATTCACGAAAAATTCTTCACGTATTAATGATAAAAGTGACAATGTGGGCTATTCTTGAGGTATCAAAACCACTAAACTAGAGTAACTAAAGGCACTAAACCTCCAAATCCGACAGCTCTTGCGCGGTGGCCACAGATTCCGTTTTCAAACACACCATTTTAATTAGTTTAGTTAGTATAGTTCGTGTCGCCTTCGGAATCGCAGGCAATGTCATGTTGTTCTCGCTAGGTTTATTATCGATTGCTTGTTTTGTATCTTAGTTTCACTACGTATTGCCAAGGTAACACGCTATGAAAATTTCACACTTATTTAAATACGAAAGTAAAGATGCATCGTGGTACGGAGGCGACCTGTGACACGCTTACTAGTGTACCTGCTGTAGTGTGGGTGTGTTCGGACGACAGGTACATGAGTCTGCATGACATTGCACTTGCCAATAAAAGCGGATAGATTGATGTATGTGTGGTGTAGATGTGTGCGTGTTCTTAGTTTTCGGCGACGCTGGTTCCGATACAAGCTTAGCGCCGAGGGCCTATCTCTCGATATCTGTGCATAGTACGGTGTTTTACAAGGTAGTCCAATAAATCTAGGAACAAGTCTGAAGTTGAATGAAGTTATATACAAAATGGCTTGACAATCTCAGAATAGGCTTGTGGCCTGTCAAGTCAAAATAGATACTTTTTATGAACTGTCAAAACGGAAATTTTGTTCCTGAGTTCTATGAAATAACAACAGAATGGCGTCATGGAAAAGTGCCATCAAATGCTGTCTTTTTTGCACAAAATTGACTTTATAAAATATATCTGCTGGAAATATACAATTCTGAGAATGTCAAGCCATTTTGTAGATAATGCTTCAACTTAAGACTTGTTCCTAGATTTATTGGGCTACCTTGGCCACAAGTCTATTGTGTATTTCCAGCGGTTGTATTTTATAAATCAATTTTGTGTAAAAAAAGACAGTGTAGTAAAGTAAAGAAACGTTTATTTGCATGAATTTGTACATCAGTTAGTTCCTCGGAGTTCCGTATAAAGTGATTTAAATATTAAAGGTCGATTCACACATATCAGGGATGCCACCGATCCGGCACAGGTCCGTGTCAGTGAAAAATATTCTTTCATACATTCTCTATGAGAGTAGTCACACTTTTCAGCGTCGTCACGGATACTGACAAGTGTAACTACTCTCCTTAGGACTGCGTTTAATGAACGCGTCATTTGGTTAGAAGTTCTTGTTTCTAAAAAGTACCATCTATTATGACTAGCAGTCATATAGCGTATTGTTGGGTTCCAGAGTAGGTCTAAACCTGTATCGTGGGTCCCAGTTTAGTGAGACTGATGCCCAATTTCACGAATAATCCCTAACTTTTAGGGGACACTTTATTTCCTTTCAGGGGCCACCTACCGGTTGTTTCGCTTTGACCTAAGTTTAAGGGTCATCTAGGCTACTAGGGTACCCCCACACTTTAAGAGGCCGGCCTCCGAAACAATCGCTAGACGGATAAGAAAAAGAGCTAAGAGTCCCCTAACTGTTTGTTTATTTATTTATTTATTTATAACAAGGCACATCAACAATGTCACTTACATTAAAAAAAACAATATTCACAGAGTTCATGTGTTTGCATCAATTAGAGATGTGCACAACATTCACAATTTATCAAATCGATCAATCTATCAACTGTTGATGAAATCGCGCGTGAGACTTCTTCATTTCACTACAGTCTATTCGTGATAGAATGCAGTGAAATTTAAATGTAAATCTGTTAACACACACTCACAGGACAGGACACAACCTTCGCGTTCGAAAGTTTGCCTTCAACTGGTCACTGTGAACTTGGCTTGATAATTGGAAACGATTTGATTGGTTACGGGGCGTGGCTAGGCCGCCGGACAGTGATGACTTTATCAGCATTCTTATCACGAATAGACTATAATTGAAAATTCTAATTGTAATGTTGTCCACTTGCAGCATCCGGACGACGAATACGACGATGACAATCTATACATGTGTCACATCGATCCCGCGCCCTTCCAGCTGGTCGAGAGGACCTCGCTGCTCAAGGTAATCTGCCCCCTTACCCTGACCCACCTCTGCTTACAGTCAGACCGCTCCCTGTTGCAAGAAATTCATTCCTATGCCACGCGACGAGCCAGCCGGTCTGTACAGACCGGGCGGCAAGTGCGCGTTTTTTAATACCGGTCTGTACAGACCGGAAAGCAAGTGAGGGGAGTTGTATCATGCATCAACTACCGAACATCTAAATGGGGTTTTGTGGTATGGTTTACATCACAGACAACAATGTAGTTATATGCAGCAAATGTACCTAATACGCGTGTCTTGAAATGAGTGCACAGCACTTTTTTTTTCCTAAAATGAGCTCGTGACCTACTTTTGGTATTAAAAAATCGGTCAAGTGCGGGTCAAAATCGCACACGAAGGGTACCGTACTATCTTATAACAAAACTTATGCACTCAGAACATCATCATCATCCTCAGCCCACATCGACCCACCCACTGCTGGGCATAGGCCTCTTCTCTATAGCGCCAATCGCACCCAGTGGGATCCCGACGACTTGACAATACCGGCGGAGCATCGGGCCGGTGGTGGTCTGCCCGCTGGCCTTGTCGCTCCCCAATACTACAAAACAATAAACTCGGAACAATAAAACAAAAACAAAAAATAAAATAAAAAAGGTTATGACCTCACAAGGATTTGAACTCACGACCTACAGATTGTGAGCCTACATCATACCCGCTGAGCTACCTAAACGATGTAGGTTGTTCGCGAAATATACCATCATATTGAAATACGTGGGTGTAAAACAAGTCTTGTATGGAGACCCCCTTTAATTTGTAATATCTCTCGTATTTGTTATTGTTGCGGCAACAGATATACACATTCTGTGAAAAATTCAACTTTCTAACTATTACGGTTCGTGCTTTAAGACCAGATGACGGACAGGCGGATGAACACACTGACAGACGGACAGCGTGGGCTCAGTAATAGGGTCCCGTTTGGCATCCTTCGGGCACGGTACCCTAAAAATGGACACACTTGGCATAGTATAAATAAGAAATAGTAAGTTCACTAGGCCCCTGTTCGCATGATAACTACCTACTCTTGCTCAAACGGCTAGGGTTGTCGCTTAACACGTGCCGCCCGGCGCCACCGGACGAATGACGCGTTGACTCGTCGCATGCATTGCTTGCATAGCCCTGTCTCGTAGCAAGCGAAGGAGGCGAGATTCGGCAATGTGTGCGTGTGGCGGCGCGTGCTTATACGGAATGCAATGTAGCTGTGTGTGTGCGGCTGATCTCGTTGATTTGTTTGAAGTGAACCGTGGCGTGCACTTGGTTAACATACATTTCACCGTGTTTTAGTCGTCTATGGTCTATCTGGTCTGTGGTTCACATGTGTTCTTGTTCCGCAGGTGCATTCCCTGTTCTCGACTCTGGGCGTGAGTCGTGCTTACGTGACCGCGATCGGGCGACTCATAGGCGTTGTCTCATTGAAAGAGGTTGGTTCGCTATCTTTAATGTTTTAACTGTTATGTCGCAAGCATGTATGTGTCTAATAAATAAATAATCAGAGTTTCAGGTTTAAGAAGAATGAATAAGAAGAATACCAGAAACACGTTTGCTGCTCTCCAATTCTATTTCCTCCCCACTCCTCTTTTCCTATATTGGCTTAAGGCTGCACAGTCGGTCGATTGAAATCACCCTCCTTTCCATCCTAACGAGCAGGAGCCCTATTTTTGAAATCGCTCGTGTGATATAATCGCTCGTATGACTTGCGCAACGAGTGGTTCTGACCAATCGTTGCAGAGCGAATTGAATATAACGAACGAAAATCATTCGTTTTTTTAAATTATATCACACGAGCGATTTCAAAAATAGGGCTCCCGGTCTCTCCCCCTCCTATCAAAATTTGTTTCCTCTGGTATGCCGGCCGTAAGACCGGAATAGGATTAAAACCCTGGCTGGAGATTCACCACTATCATCATCATCATCAGAGTTTCAGGTTTATAGGACTGGAAGTTGTAGGAATAGTGAGCAAACTACAATCAATTGAGAGTGGAAGATATTGCTATCAATTTAACGAGTGACGAATAGACTGCATGACTATCCGGGAGATCCGTATGGGCCGTATCCGTATCTGTTAGCGATCCGCTCCAGGTTGGGTCCGTACAACGTATACAGCTACATTTGTTTCAAAGCACTGCGGGTGCTATTATCCGTACGGGTCACCCGTATACGGACAGCCCGTACGAGTCTCCCTGGACAGCTGTGAAACCAGCCTGAACTGAACTAGTTACTTTATTTTGTTGCCAAAATCGTCAAACGGGCCCACAGACAGTTCCGATGACGTAGAATATGTCATATTCATTTATTTGTATATATGGAAACTGTATGTAGGGTACATGCACCCTGAAAAGTGTACTTATTACAAATTAAGAAGAAGTAAGGGACAGAGCTATGCCTTGTTCCTCCCAGAAATTAATAAAACTCAAACCCATAGCCCATTCCTTAGTTTCCCCTTAGTTTTTGCAATAGACCTGTGTGCCTGGCGGGAATGTTCTTTGAGTGCACTTTTGGTGTATCCGGGGACGGACCCAACGGGTGCACCGCATTTAATATTGGTTTTTTATAAGTTTTGGTTGGGCCACGCAAGCCTACAAAAAATCGGTCAAGTGCGGGTCGGAATCGCACACGAAGGGTACCGTACTATTGTATTACGAAACAACAATAAAACAAAAACAAAAAAAATAAAAAAGATTATGCCCTGACGAGAATTTCAACTTACGACCTACGGATTGAGGCCCGCTGAGCTGCCTCAACGGTGTGGGTTGACGCGAATATACCATCATATGGAAATGCGTGGGTGTATCAAAACAAGTCTCTTGTATGTTGCGGCAACAGATATACACGTTCTGTGAAAATTTTAACTTTCTAGCTATTACGGTTCGTGCTCTAGGACCCGCTGACGGACGGACGGACGGACGGACGGACAGACGTACAGAGGAGCCTTAGTAATAAGGTCCCGTTTGGCACCCTTCGGGTACGGTACCCTAAAATGGATTGGGACTGCAATGTCCCGTGAAGTCTTAATTAAGATACAAATTAATGATAATAATTATAATTCCTCACCTGAAAGATAACCTCTTCCTCAGCTGCGCAAAGCGATCGAGGACGTGAACTCCGGCGCACTCACCGCCGCCGCCCCGCCCGCGCCCGCGCTCGTGCGAGCGAGACAGAGCGAGCCCGCGCCGCCCAGCGAGAGCGAGACAGACAAACTCACCGCGAAACCAGACAACTGACGTGTGTCACTCTTGTTAGCTAATGACCTCTTTTGGTGTTAGAGCCTCAGTACACAGCTACAAACCTGACTGACCCGGTGGCTATAGTAACTAACGCCGCCGCCGGTATGATATGACAATCAAGTGACAAAGACGCTAGCGACATCAATACCGGGCCAGATAAGTTTGCAATGGGTCACACGACATATAACGTAACGCACGTATTTCGCACACAATTTTCGGGACATTCCCATAGTTGTTGTGGGACATATGTCCCTCAACATGTTGCTTTATTTGTCCCTAGTGTATCTGAGGCTTTATTATGATACAAATTGGTGAGGTTCTATTATGAGAATCTGGTCTTACTTGATATCGTGACAATAAATAATGCTTCGGGCGTGTTAATATCCACACGGTGACTTTTAATCGGTGATCAGGAGTAGAATAATATGAATATTAGCAGCTAGAATCTAGCTAAAATTAAACTTAGTAGGCGAAGTCTCACGCAATTGACCTCACTGTTCAATGAATCAAAAGTAAAACCTTAATTAAAACTAATAACCACTTAGATACATGGTCACCCTACATACGAGTTCTACATCACTCATAAATTTTCATTGCCGTTAGCAGGTAAGATATAGATTAGTGTACTGCACTGTAGGGTGACAAGGAATTTAGGATAAATTTGATTTCAAAATAAAAGCTAGCATGGAAAAAAAAAACAGTTTCTTTTTATTTAACTACGACTTCAATGTGAGCGCCATCAATTACTGATTTAGAAAAATTTGTACCAGATCACCGATTAAAAGTTATCGTGTAAATATATAAATATTGACAAATAGGTAAATATTGACGTATGGTGGTATTTCTTTTTAAATACCGTGAGACAACGAATAATGAAACGGCGTCACAAATACTGAGCATAAATCAATTATTTAAAAATATGTTTAAACATTTTATATTTTTGATAAGGGTTTATACATTGTTATAAAAAATGTTTATCATGCTATGCGGTGCTTCCTATATTTGATATAATTTATTGAAAACTAAAAAATATTACATAACGACTATCGTGTCACCTTGTCTGTGATATGAAAAAGATAAGTATAAGACAGTTGAAACGTCAAAATAGATTTATCGCGCCGTTTTTGAGAATGTTTTTAAAAACCTGTCAACCAGTATTCTACTATTATGTATACGTATAAAAGCAGTAAGTATAAGATATAAATTAGGATTAAATACTAGAGTGCGTTAGACAAGTGTTATAAATCGATATATTATATAGGTATCCGATGAAATCATCGTTATTGGTAATGAAATAGTGAAATGCCAAAATTTTAAAGGCTTGTTCTTGTGATTTTATACCATTCCAAAACCTCGTCGTATAGATTCAAATAAGTCTTTCCTTAGTCACCAATTGTAAGAAATATAGTGTAGATGTCGATGTTGTCCAATAAATTGTGTAATTTGTGCCATTTTTAGTCCTGATGTGCCATAGAGGCATAACTGGCCGTCCACACATTTTTTATGGTATATTTTTAACCATGTATTTTTTTTATTGTTTAACAATGTAACGTTATTGGCATATTGTAGCCGAGAGTTACCGGGTTCAATCCCCGGCATAGCTTTGTGTCCTCGTCCGTCCTACTAGCAAAATTTTACATAATTCAAAATATATATTTTTCATATCAATTTTGATAGGAGACACATCTAAATCTGTAAGTAATTTAAATAAAAATATATTTACTTTGAAAATATAAATTGGACATTTGTATCCTAAAAGTTCTGTGATTTATATTTATTTCTTGTGTTTTTATTGTATGTGATTTTCTGGTCATACACATATTTTTGATTAGTAATTTCCGCTAACATCAGAATCCGTTATTTTTAACGAAATGCAATTTCTGCGTAAAAAGACATGAGCGAAATAAAAATGTGTAGGTATATTAATATGCATTCATTCATTCATTTATTATGCATTTCAAAAATATTAGTAATAATAATAATAATAATTTAATGAATGCTTAACATGATGTATAAGATTTCCAGAGAAAATATTGGATAATCAAAAGTTTTATCTTAATCATTCAATATATTGGAGCTGGAATGTTTGTTGCGAATGTAGTCGTTATATCAAACAAGAATCAAGTGAAAATATTAAGAAAGTTTAGATAATTTTATTGCGTTTTATGCTACGTAATAATTTGTTTTCTAACTAATATATAAGTGCTAATGTAATTGTGTCATCTCTTCCTGGCTGTGAGATTTAAATTACTTTTTTAAATCTTGAAGATATATTAAATTAAATGTTTCGAAAAATGTATCAAGTTCCATAAGTGTAAGTATACTTACATATATTTTTCAAAATGTTTGCTGTCTAAAGACCGTAAAGGGTGACCATCAGCAAAAAGTACGCTTGCTCGTCATACTAGTATCTTTTGCTGGTGGTACTTACCGAAGTGCCACAACTTCGGATGTGAGTAAATACAGGGTGTAACAGAAGGGTGTAGTCATATTTTAGGGGGTTGTTAGGGACATCATTCTGAGCAACTATCACTATGAAACCGATTTGATCAGAGCAACTTTAATTTTCACTTGCAATTAAAGAAAGTTGCTCTGATCAATCGGTTTCATAGTAAAAGTTGCTCAGAATGGTCTTCCTAACAACCCCCTAAAATATGACTACACCCTTCTGTTACAACCTGTATATAGGGTGACATTAAATTAGCTGACCATATTTTGGGGAATGATAGTAGTATAGTACCCATCATTATGAACAACTTTGCCCAAGAAACATGTAGTCGCAAATGAAAACGAAAATTGAGTCTCCCATAGTAACTTGAAATCAGCTGATCGGGGCAATGTACTGAGGGACGAAAAATAATAAATATCATTATTATCATTCCCCAAAATATGGTCAACTAATTTAATGTCACCCTGTATACAGCTTTCCAACGATTTTTGGTGCGCAGTGACAGGCGGAACTAATGGTTGATGAGCAATGAGGTCTGTGTTGATGACAGATTCGTTGCATTAAGTTGCTTAGAGCTGGCGCCCCCTGCAAACGTCACTCATCAGCCAAATATCGTCGGAAGACTGTACTCGGATATTCTCTGAATTACTTTGACAAGTCTATGTTTTCTATGGAGTTGTCAAAGTCATTTGGAGATTTTTATGTCTGAAGTAGTGGGGATAAGAAAGATGCTTTTTGTGTATTATTTATTTATATTCTAGATTAAGTGCAAACGACCAGGCTCTATAGAGCTCAT
Organism: Argyresthia albistria; assembly: GCA_963457715.1. Classification (NCBI taxonomy): domain Eukaryota; kingdom Metazoa; phylum Arthropoda; class Insecta; order Lepidoptera; family Argyresthiidae; genus Argyresthia; species Argyresthia albistria. The sequence goes on along the minus strand of OY735275.1, from coordinate 7,942,900 downwards.
CTATGTTTTGTTCCAATATTTGACTATGGAGTTTTTAGATGCATTTCCTTTTATGATCTGCAGATTTTTGATTGAATAATAAAAGACGTTGTGTTGTCTGCATATGAGATTCTGTTGTTTTCATTCTGCATCCAATACAAAGGCAAAGTCCTTTCCTTTCCTTCCTTTTCTTGCCAATCAGAGGCCCTCCAGGGCGGCTTCCCAGAGGCTCAGATTAGCAAGTGGGGAGGGAAAAAGAAGACTCTTTGTCACTGACCTTTACCAACCACATCACTGGCCTGTCATAAACTTAAATTCCTATATTATTATTACTATTTATTATGAGCCTGCAATATCCCACTGCTGGGTAAAGGCCTCTCTCCCCCTCGTTGGTTATTTATTTCATGACTGACAGTCCTTCAGTAGATCGGATGTGTCTATCTGAAATTTAAATTGAAATAATAAACAAATGTAAAGACATAAAATATTTAATAAAAAGCTTTTGATTAATTAAAAAAACTACCTAATTAATTTATGTACAGCTTATGTTCTATAATACTTAGACACTGTAATTTTAGCCGCCAGTCAGTATTTAATTAGACAAGTAAAATAAGGGAACCAATTTTAACTAATGTCGTGTTTGGAAAGTTATTGGGTTACGGCAATAATTGAAACAAAAAGTAAACTTTAGAAAAAACCGACTTCCACAAACCCTATTTGATTAGATTGAGTTTAATACAAACTGTAACCCCTTATCCCCCCCCCCCCCTTTGGGGAATTAATTTTGTCAAATCCCATCTCAGTGCTACCCCACGCTACTAAGGAACCTCTGTACAAAGTTTCATGGCTCTAGGTCCACCGGTTTAGGCTATGCGTTGCCTGCCCGTCAGCCACGCATTGTGTTTGTACCTAGTATTGAGCAGTTCTGGTGGCCATATGTGGTCTTCATCAGCAGTTCCGCATCACAATATTATGCTTACCGTGAGTAAATGCACGAGTTATTACTAAAAACACAACAATCACCATAGGTCTGCCTATAATATTTGAAGAGTTCCCTCGATTTCTCCCGGATCCCATCATCAGATCCTGACCTGGTGTCAATGGGACCAATGGGAAGGTAAACCCTTTCAAACAAAAAATAATTTTCCAAATCGGCCGTCTAGGCCGCTATACATAAAAAAAAAAAAACATCCGGACGAATTGTAAACCTCCTCCTTTGGGAAGTCGGTTAAAAAAACAGCTGTAAGTATGTATGTAACATGTTCTACAAAATTTCAGCCAGGCTATAGTAATAAAGTACCTACTATGTTTATTATAAGTATAATTTTATTTACAATTCAAAGTCAAAACAAGCTTTTACTCAATAAACTTGACCGTATAAGACTAAGTACTACAATGAGTTAAAAACAAATAGGAACAAAAATGTCGATAAATTTTAACAAATAAATATGTTAAATTAAAAATAATTAACGCTAATAAGTTGATAATTTATCATACTAAATGTTACATCAATTAACTTTTAACTTTAAAACAAATTTCAATTTACATCTTATTGAAGGAATACCTATTAATCTTCCCACCTACACCTGTCCTAAATACAAATTGTCATAAAGAACAAATTCTAGTAAATTAATTAGAAATTGTTCATTACTATTTCTTTGTAAAGGACAAATGTAGGTTTACGGCACATATTTTTCTTTCTATTTTGACTTCTATCAAGATGTGACATTCCTTCAATTAGTTGTGCACCAAAATTTTACATTCCTATAAAATATACTTGATTTACACGCTTGCCGGGTTCGCCAAACTCCAAAAAGTACTCTGTAAACGGTGCGTTTCTGTTGGCTTGCGTTCGTAGTGCCTCGCATTCAGTACTTTGCCCGGGCTTAGCGGGAGTCCGGCAACCATATAAATCAAAAGTTATGCTAGGTGCCTATTTACACAATACCAAATAGCATGTAACAATCTAAATTAATTAGTATATTTGCATTTCTTATTATCTTACTAGTTTCATTTAAAATTAGTTACATGCTGTTGTGGTACATTTAATTTACTCACGCCCAGTTTCTGGAAGAATGGTCAAACGTAACTGGTTCTTAATCTCATGTCCAGCAAATTTCAGCTAATCACGTATTTTACGTATCTTCGTTTAATATTTTGTTACATTTGACCACTTTTAAAAACTGGGGTTACACGTATAACCCATAAATAAATGCAGCGCTCTTCCATGAAAATATCTTTCATGATTGATCTGAATGTTTTCGATTTTCTGGTTTTTTTTTTTCAATTGTTCTGAAATTTTTCGATTGTCCTGAACATTTACCAAGGTTACAAATCTGATCATAAACACCTCGGACGAGGTACGGGCCTGCGAGCCATAAATACAGGTTATATATTATTTCCTAGTTATGGCAGCAGACAGCTCTATTTTTAGGCCTGTTGTACCATTTTTTTCATGAATAAATACTATTTGATTTGATTTGATTTTATGAAAATAGCATACCTATTTGGAAGAGCATTGTTCCTTAAAGGGAAGAAATCCCTAAATAACATTGAATTTGTTATTAGTCCGCCTTTAAGTAGTCATTAGTCAGTCAGTCAGGTAATAGTCAGTTACACAGTTTTTTCAAAGAGACAAAGTCGAGCGATTTACAAAATGTCTTTACATACATCCGCACGTCTCCACCACCATATTGGGCAGAAACTTCTGTGTGACCGTGTTGTTCCCCTCCAGGTAAAGCATCTGTAGTGGACTGAAGGAAGTGGGGGCGCAACACGGCTTGAATTCCGTTTTCTTCTCCATAAGGAATAATTTCTGTGGGCAAAATAGAATAATTATATTTCAGCATGATTTTGTAGACTATTAAAGGACGTGGCGAGGCTTTGACCGAGCAGCATTTGCATCTGCAGAAGTCAACGGCAGCATCACAGCAGCAGCAGAACTAACATTACATGATAGTGATTCCAGGTTCAGATCCGGGGAGTAAGTAATAAAATCCTTGGGACTTGGATATCTATACACAGGGTATCATAGTATGAGGCCAAAAGCAATGTTTGTGCGTTCTTCTATCTCATTTGGGATGGTATTATAACGATATATTAATTTATTAGGTAATCTTTGACACTATCCCCAAGGGTAGAGCAGCAGACTATTAGCATTACCTTTACTATTACCTTTGTTATAAATAATAATTCTTCGCCATCCATTTCTATAAGAAATCTCTTACGGAAAACTAGTATTTGTCTATAAAATAACTGTTGGTGATAAGTTTCGGAACATATTCAAGTGCTATGTCCAGAAGCAGAACTGTTGAACGAATCTTACCCGTATAATATTATGGTGGTAACTCCCGGCCTGCGCAAGAGTGGATATCGGCGCGCAGCTGCCCTTGCAGAAGTATGCGTGGTAGCCGGCCGGCCGGATGATCCAGTTGTCCCACCCCATATCCTTGAAGCTCACGTACAGGGATTCTCTGCAGCACTCCTGGGTAAGGTGAGGAAGGTTTGATTACAACAACTGCAATATGCCAGGATCGTAGCGGTCTATAGACTCTAAAGTTGCGCGTCCACTGCGTCGGAATCGGAGCGGACGGATTTGTTTCTTCACAATCACAATTCTTTATTGCACACAATAATTTAAACAGTTACATTAAAAGAAAACACATGTAAAAAGGCGAGCTTATCTCTAAAAAGAGATCTCTTCCAGCAAACCAGGCGTGAAAGGAAAAATTATATAATGAAAGGGTAGCCAGTGCACAATAACAAGTTTAAATAAAATATAAACGAAAAAAATACTAAATACAGAAGAACTACTACACATTGCTCTCACCAGTAGTGGAGTGGAGTTCTACATCGTGCCCGCGTTTAGCCAGTAATTCTATAATACATCATGTTCATCAAATACATGTATTATATTAGTGTGTTACCTTAGTATCAGCTCCGCACTCCAGGGCCCTGCCGTGGCGTCGTTTCCCTGCGTACTTGGTATACAGGACTATGAACGGACGGTGCTTCTCGTGGAACGAGAGAGGTGAACTGCGAAGCTGCAAGTAAGAGGAGGATAGGGATAAATAAGAGCCAGCATTTGTGGTAAGATACAAACTGGGGTTTTTGCAATACTGTCAAATCAAAGCGCTCGCGCGCCGTTGATGTCTTTTGTATCAGTGTACATTTTTCAAAGCCTTTCGGTGTTTATTTTTTGTAAACCCCATTGATTTTGGCATTGTAAATGGTAAACAATCCTTAGCGCCACGTTTTCTTGTGACAGTGTCCATACAATCTTAATAGCAAGGCATTGGTAGATATGAGATGGTTATTTAGGGTTCCGTACCCGAAGGGTACCAAACGGGACCTTATTACTAAGGCTCCGCTGTTCGTCCGTCCGTCAGCGGGTCCTAGAGCATGAACCGTAATAGCTAGAAAGTTGAAATTTTCACAGAATGTGTATATCTGTTGCCGCAACAACAAATACTGTATCTTTTTGTGTTTTGTCTTTTATGTGCAATAAATATATACTAAATACTGAAATACGGGAGATATTACAAATTAAAGGGGCTCCCCATACAAGAGACTTGTTTTGATACACGCATTTCAATATGATGGTATATTTATATATTTCGCGTCAACCCACATCGCTGTGGTAGCTCAGCCGGTACGGTGTAGGCCCTCAATCCGTAGGTCGTGAGTTCAAATCACCGAGAGGGCATAATCTTTTCTTTTTTTTTTTGTTTTATTGTTTTTAGTGCATAAGTTTTGTTGTACGATGGTACGGTGCCCTTCGTGTGCGATTCCGACCCGCACTTGACCTATTTTTATCCATGGTGACGTATTTTAGACTTTACTGTGCGTCTTGCTACTAAACATTCTCTGATATGCCAGCGTCCTTTACAACATCGAGATTTTCTGGCAATTCTCATCTTGCGATATGCCTCTGTAGGCTTGTCTCTAGAAAATTGCCACCCAGAGTACATACCTGGCAAGTCCTGCAAGCCACATGCAGTGTATGCTGCCGCTCCCGCTCCTCCAGCCACACGCGGACCGCCCAGGCCAGCTCCACGCGGACCCAGCCCTCGCCCGTGTCCGTCTCCTTGATGGCGATGGGCTTGGTCTTCTTGAACTGCTGCTGCTTGTCCCAGTGGGCAGCTTCCGAGATCACGAACGTTTGGTTGTAAGCGTCCAGTGGGTCGGGTTCCTGGGTTGAAAGAATTTAACGTTTTCACAACAACATTTTATAAGAGTTTTGGCAAGTAATAGGTTAATTAAGTCCAGGGAGCACTTATCCAGTGGAGAGCGCATAGATACATTTTCCTTTGAAACACAACTCACCAATTTACGGGTGGCGGGGGACGAGGTAAGAGAGCTGTGACTGGTCAGCCGCTGCGAAACTGTCTGGCGGCCCGTCATCGTACATAGGATGCTATGTTGAATACAACAAACGTTTGGCGAGCCGCATTCCCCCGCAGGCGCAGTCAATTGCATATATATTCTCTGATTAAGACCTTTACTTCGAAGGTGAGCCTAAATTTGACAGGTCCATTATATTGTAAAGGAGTTGGCAAAGTTATTAGAGGATAGTGTTGACTCGTGTTCACAGTGCACAGCCTAAGAATTTTAAATGAAATTCAACCACCGAGCTTCAACACATTTCCTAGAGTGTTGCAGCGTCAGAAAAAGCGTAGCTGGCGTCGAAGGCCTGTTCCGAGTTCGAATCCCAGCTGGGGAAAAGAAATTAAAACTACTTCCTCTTGGATGTTTACATGTTTGGGATGTCGCTGCTTCTGGTTCCCACGACACAAGGTGTTTGTAGGGCCAGAAGAAAATTATGTGCCTGTATGTAAATGTTATGTAACAGGGGTTCCCTGACAGGCCGATGATGTTTTTTTAATTATTTATTTATTTATTATGGTTTACCAACAGATCTTACATACTACATACAAATAGAAAAACAGTAAGTACATCCTGCTATGTAGACCCAATAGGCTTGTGGCTTGTCAAGTCAAAATAGATACTTTTTAGGGTTCCGTACCCGAAGGGTGCCAAACGGAACCCTATTACTGAGACTTCGCTGTCCGTCCGTCCGTCCGTCCGTCCGTCCGTCCGTCCGTCTGTCACCGGGTCCGCCTGCACGAACCGTAATAGCTAGAAAGCTGAAATTTTCACAGAATGTGTATATCTGTTGCCGCACCACCCACAAATACTGAAATACGAGAGATATTACAAATTGAAAGTGGTCTCGGTACAAGATACGTCTTCACAACACGCTTGAAAAGTTTATACCAAGGCCATTTTGTTTTTGTAGGTAAGCCTTCTTTTAATGAAACTAAATTTAAATGATATGGCAATGTCGTCCCCGGACTTCTACAAAGACTTTAAATATTAATTGATGAATTACGATGTCTCTATTTAGTCTGTAGAACTTTTAGAAAATAATTATAAAATTAATAGTTTTTAATTACTTTTGTTTTCATACAAATCTCAGAGCTCAGAAATTATTTTTTTCCTTTTGGCCACTTCAAGTTTGGCTGCCAGTGATGTTTTAATTAAATACTCTTTGGTGCGTTGAAATGATGTTTTGCAGTCTGCATGACATTGACATAATGAGTGAGTGAACCTCATTGTACGGAAATTGTAGATGGGTGTCTCACGTTTTCCAGTAGGAGTAGGTTGTAGATAGTGCTGCTTACGGCGGCGTTTAGTAGGTACTAAAGGCCCTAAAAGCGCGGCAAGCTTTGAATCTATTCAAATGTTATTTTTCAACTAGCTACAAAGTTATTCTGACATAAGATGATAATTTGAACATAACTTTTTGGGTATTTCATGAAAAATACAGTTACAGATCACACATATACAGGGTGGAACAAACGAATGGGCCCTGGAGGGAAAGTACCTTAAAATCTCAAGATATCCGTCCGTCCGTCTGTCTGTCACCAGGCCGTATCTCATGAACCGTGGTAGCTAGACAGTTGATATTTTCACAGATGACGTATTTCTGTTCCCGCTATAACAACAAATACTAAAAACAAAATAAATTTAATATAAAGGGGGCTCCCATACAATTAACGTGTTTTTTGCGGTTTTTTTAACCGACTTCCCAAAGGAGGAGGTTTACAATTCGTATTCGATAGCGCCTAAACGGATGGACCGATTTGGAAAATTAGACCGATTAGACCTATAGTGATTTTTGTGTTTTTCATAATAACTCGTGCAAATGCACATGGTAAGCATAATATTGTGATGCGGAACTGCTGATGAAGACCACATATGGCCACCAGATCTGCTCAATACTAGGTACAAATACAATGCGTGGCTGACGGGCAGGCAACGCATAGCCTAAACCGATGGACCTAGAGCCATGAAACTTTGTACAGGGGTTCCTTAGTAGCGTGGGGTAGCACTGATATGGGATTTGACAAAATTAATTCCCCTGGGGGGGGGGGGGGATAAGGGGTTACAGTTTGTATTAAACTCAATCTAATCAAATAGGGTTTGTAGAAGTCGGTTTTTTCTAAAGTTTACTTTTTGTTTCAATTATATAGATAATGGTACGGAACCCTTCGTGCGCGAGTCTGACTCGCACTTGGCCGGTTTTATTATGAACTGCCAAAACTTTTGTTCCTGAGTTCTATGAAATAACAGCAGAATGACGTCATGTAAAAGTGCCATCACATGCTGTCTTGTTTGCAAAAAAAATACTTTATAAAATATATCTGCTGGAAATATACAATTCTGAGAATGTCAAACCATTTTGTACATAATGCTTCAACTTAAGACTTGTTCCTAGATTCATTGGATTACCTTGGCCACAAGCATATTTTAGGTGAACACAACATACACTAAAAATAAAACAGTTCTACCTAAATCTACGGTTACTTAATTATTTGCAAAAAATTAAAAAGAATTTTAAAACTAAATCACTCGGCAAAAGTCCGGGGCCCGATGCTGCTCTGAGAAACGCACTTACGCAAATCGTATACGCTTTGCTTGCAATCTATTTACGATCTATTTGCGATTCTTTAGGAGCATACCAAATGACACCATTTTGGGTGTTTTAGATGCGATAGCGATCCAATATAAGTGCGTTTCTCAGAGCAGCATCGGGCCCCTGCAATGTTCTCTTTGAATTTACTTAAACTTGATGTTAGAAACTACGAGATTCATCAACAACCAACCTTGAAGAACCAGAGCTCGACCACAGCGACCTCCTCAGGCTCCACATCCGGGGGCAGCTCGAACTGGAGACAGGTGAACGGATACCGGCCCGACGTGAGGCAGTTGCCTGGAGATAATCAAAAGACAGATAATAATCTAGTGCTCCGTGGTCTAGTGGGTTTCACCTTGCTTCTCACGCAGGAGATGCAGGTTCGAATCCCGGTGCTGACCATGTACCAATAAGATGATTAATTTGTCTTAAGTACATTATCGGACACTCCGTGTTTCAGATGGCACGTTGAGCTGTAGGTCCCGGCTACTATCACTACTTCGTAGTATGTAGTAGTCGTAAAACCCCTCCACCAACCCGCACTGAGCCAGCGTGGTGGAGTATGGCTCAATCTTACTCGGATCCGGGTAAAGGCCTGTGCCCATCGGTGGGGACATTAATGGGCTACATTTACTAGATAATAAATAAAGCAGGATAACTAAGGACGCGGATTGCACCGGACCGAGATGAATGGCGTTGCATGAGGAGGCTACTCAACAGTGGGTTTTTTGACAGGCTGATGATAATGATGATGATGAAATAAAGTTAAAACCCTGGGGGTGGGGGGTGATTTCGCAGGCACTTAGCTCAACAATTTCAGTTCATAGAAAAGTTCTCAACAGACGTTTCGCGCACGCACGCATACTGCTATTTCATTTGAATGACCGGCAGTTTCTAAAAAAATTCAAATGTAACAGGAGATTTATCGAAGATTAATTCAAAGTTAGACCGGATCCGGAATACAGAGCTGCGCTCCCGAACAAAGATAATAGATGTAGCTCAGAAGGCTGCCCAACTAAAGTGGGACTGGGCTGGCCGTGTTGCTCGAATGCTGCCGAATAGCTGGGCTAAGAGAGCCACAGACTGGCTCCCAGAACATGCAAAGAGAAAGCGTGGCCAACCCAGGAAGAGATGGAGTGATGAGTTGGGTGTATGGGACAAGGACTGGAGGGAGACCGCTCAGGATTGGATAGAGTGGAAGACGGGGAGAGAGGCCTTTGACCAGCAATGGGACATGGTGGGATCGTAATAATAATAATAATAATAATTCAAAGTAGTGACACGTAATTGGCTACTTTGTTTAAGAAGTTGTCACAGCTAATTTTCCTTTCGGAAATCGGGTGTTAGGTAGGTAAATAATAAGTACAAGGGATCGTATTATTATGCAAACATACTTATGATATAGAACTGATATCGCGGGGACCTGTCAGTTCAGAGGTTGGGCATTAAAAATGTGCGATGTTCATTCATTATCCCCCCCCCCCCCTATCTACGTGTGATTGTGTATACGTGTTAATTTCATGGGGGGTTTTACTACGCCATTTATTTGAAATCTACATGCATCCTTCACTCTCAATGCCAATTAATTATAATAATTACAGTTGACGGCAAACAGTAAACAAATCAATGTTTATCTGTGTTTATTTACACATTCTTGAGTTATCATTGATATTTTATCAACGAGTATGTTAGCTAGAAGGCATTTTTTAATGAGACGTCAAAAACCTTGACTATTGACTAGTCGTTTGTTTATTTTTCTAACTAATCTAATAACTATACGCAATAAAGGTGACAGGCCAAGAGTTGATACTCAAACAAAACAATAGGTTAATTTTTGCCAATGTCACATGTTTTGTACATTTCACTGTATTTGTACAGTTTCGGCTACTCACACGCCTGCTGCAGGGGCAACCTAGGGTGAAACAGTATGTTAAACTGGAGCCGCCTGCTTTGTGTGAGTCAGAGACTATATATCCAAATAGGTTGCGTATGCGAACGTTTGTTGAATACGTTTGTTGTATTCAACAAACGTTCGCATACGCAACCTATGTACGATGACGGGCCGCCAGACAGTTTCGCAGCGGCTGACCAATCACAGCTCTCTTACCTCGCCCCCCGCCGCCCGTAAATTGGTGAGTTGTGTTTCAAAGGAAAATGTATCTATGCGCTCTCCACTGGATAAGTGCTCCCTGGTGTGAGTACACTGCTCCATGCACACACAGCTGGCGGCTCCAGTTTAACACATTTTTTCATCCTGCGTTGCCTGTTCAGCAGGAATGTCTGTACTTCAGTAGCCGACTTTACGAGAACCTTGGAAATAGTATAGACTTGTTGCTTTTTAGTACCACCCGAATAGTCCTAATAAATAACTGAATCCTAACCAGTTTCTGGAAGAGTGATCAAGTGTAACAGACTGTCAATCTCATGTTTAACTACATCTCCGGTTTGACAAGATCTCGACAGCACAGTACAGGTAATTTTTAGATAAAAATTATACTAAAAACTTTGTTTAAATCGTTATCATCTCAAGTTAAATATTTAATTCCCACGCAGTGTTCACACCAATTTATCGTGTATTAATTAAATACGTACTTACCACACCAATTAAAATGTGTAAACAACAATTAATGAGTAGGTAAACATATTTAACGTCCCTCAGTCCGTGTGAGATACAGCACGAAAGTGGCGGGTTTTCAGTTTTCAGGACCCAGGGCCCGAACTCAACTGTTCACAAGCATCTGGCACAAACTTCAATACGAGGTATTTGGTATTCTACTAAAACCGGAATCTAATTCACAAGCGCCAGCGTAAAGCCAGCGTATTTCGTATTCTACTGTTCAAACGTACTTAACGCTCTGGCGTCAAACTGGCGCCAGCGTAAGTACGTTTTGGACATTAGAATACGTCACGCTGGCGCTTGTGAATTGGATTCCGGTTTTAGTAGAATACCAAATAACCTCGTATTGAAGTTTGTGCCAGGCTTGTGGTATGCTTGTGAACAGTAGAATTTGGGCCCAGATGTACTGCCGTCATTTGAACCTTTAAATGGGCAACCAAAGTTGGTCAGTCACTCGTTCGGGACAGACATTTCTCACTATATTTGAGCAGCAGTTCTTGCTTTCGGGCGTCCCCAGCCAGGTTTCCCAGCATCCGGATGGCATAGAAACTCTGTCTACTCCGTAGATACTGGCGTAGTATCATCTCACCCACGTGACCCCATTATAATGAGCCCAAGGAGTCACCGCGGCCGCCCTCGCACGATCATTAAGATATTGAGATGCCGACTTTAGTTGACGGAAAACCAATTACCTCGAATTCGTCAGTTGAACATAAATAGATTTGCTACGATTGTTTTATTTATTGTTGGAGACGCAATTTAACTTATCTTAATTATTTGCTTGCGCTTGTATTTTTGCAGCCCCCTTATGTCGGATTTACACTAAAAAAGGGTGATGTGATGAGCGAGAAAGTAGCCAGCGAGCTGAGCGTACCGAGCTGCATACAATAAAAACTCTTTCTCAGTGGAAGGCTTCCACTGGCTTCTTTCCAGCTCATTACCCTGTTTCAGTAGAAGGCTGGCATTAGGCCTGTTGCATCTGCTAACATAACACTCGAGTCGCTATACGAAGCTAAGAAAATGTCATAAGCTAGATCCAGCAAAGGTAGCATGCGGAGTGCGCGGGGAGGTTTTGTCGCAGAAAGTGCAATGAGGGACAAATACATGCAAAGCGCGTGTTCTATAGCATGATTCTCGCGCATTCGATATACGATATCTACACCTATATCGAGTGATTCTGTATGGGAATCTGTCAATACAGGTCTCGATATCCGTATATCGAAGGCGCGAGAATCATGCCTCTGGCCTTTACTTTCTCGCGTCGCGACAACTTCGAAGACCGAAGATTAAACGAGATACAAGCCAAAAACCGTGAGGTTTCTGGCAACCGCTGCCTACAGGCCCCCCGATTCTCCCGCTATCGAGATCATCTCCCTAGTCGCGATATCGGTTTTGATACCGTCTAAATCCGTCAAAAACAATTTCGATTCATATTTATATCGATCGAAAACGGGTCGAGATATCTCGCTTGGTCGTAAGGCTGGTCGTGAGAATAGCTTTTTCTTGTTTTTGACGGAGATTTCGGTATCTCAAAATCGATATTGCGACCATGGACGTGATCTCGCTAGCAGAATTGTCCCCCAGAAACCTCAGCCAGATCTCGGGAACTACTGAATGCATACTCTTCGTTAATATCTCAAATTGGCGGTAACAATTAGAGCATCAGGCTCCAAATCGTTCATATATTGAGTAGCACCATTATAAGGAATCGCAAGTGGTCTTCGAGATCCAGCTTGGGGTGGCTGGCGGGAAGTGCCCCAGAAACCCCACGGTTTTTAGCTTGTGGCGCAGTTTCTGTTGAGGATCTAATTCAGGCACTTGGCAGTCAGGGCGCTCCGTTCTTTGGGGTTTCTGGAGACACGGACACCGGAGGCAGGCATGCTACGGGTGCCGACGTTGGCCATTTGTCGCAAACTCCACACCAGAGAGAGGTGACAAAATGTATGCAAAATGTGCTACAAGCCAATACAAGAATTTAAATGAACTAAATCTTAGCTTCAACCACAGTCAGCTATCAAATTCGAGTCGCAATAACTTTCAGAGTTAAAGAATCAAGCTACAGACTGTAGCTACTGTAGCTTATTTTGAATCTCAGACTCAGATCTATTCCGATACCTTACAAAGGTATTGTGACGTGATTAAATGTAGTAAATCGTAGCCCATTAATGTCCCCACCGAGGGGCACAGGCCTTTACCCGGATCCGAGTAAGATTGAGCCATACTCCACCACGCTGGCTCAGTGCGGGTTGGTGGAGGGGTTTTTACGACTACTACATACTACGAAGTAGTGATAGAGCCGGGACCTACAGCTTAACGTGCCATCCGAAACACGGAGTGTCCAATAATGTACTTAAGACAAATTAATCATCTCATTGGTACATGGTCAGCACCGGGATTCGAACCTGCATCTCCTGCGTGAGAAGCAAGGTGAATTGTGACGTGATTGCTATTTTATATTGGATTCCTGTAATTTAATTCTTACACGTGTGTGTTGATTTTTTAACTGGCTATTTTTAATAATCAGCCTAAAAAAATATGGAATTGTCGAAGCGATAACACGCGTTGTGTACGAGGGAATACATTAATAAGTGTGGCTTATCTGTGTTGTTATATTAAGCAAGTATTATCAGCGACACTTCCGCGATGGGCCAGTGAAACGTTTTATCAGAGAGAGATTACGGACATTAGCTCGACCCTTTCAGCGGCGCGTGCGATGTTGACGTAACATAAACATAGCCCTTTAAATATGTCCCCACCGAGAGGAACAGGCTTTAATGATAACGAGGTTGATGAGGATGATGAGGCTTTAATACGAGTAAGATTTAGCTATACTCGGCATCGAAACTCGGAGCGTCTGATAATGTACAGGCGATGTATAAATCAAACCAAGGTCAACGATGATTGCGGATGTAAGAAGTGAATATAACTTGGAAAGAGGAACAAGTGGGATGGCAATTGTGCGCTTGCACCTAATCTGAATTAACGTAAGCGCCAAAACGGAAGAAAAAAAACATAGAAAATAAGCTATTTCAGGAAATTACATTTCAACCTTCAAATCGCTAGTAACAACAATTCCCCACATATTACAATTAATAGAAAGATCATATTTACTACTACTGAGGTATAATAGGAAAAATTTTGGAAAAAAGAGTTGACTTTGGATTTATTTTCTATCGACAAAATGTTATCCAAACACGTTTTCCTTCATGAAAACCCTAGATTATATAGTCAGATTACATATACCAGAAATTGATTACAATTTGCCTAGTATTTCCTGAACAAACATGAAAAAAAGCACCCTAATTTATTCATGAGGCGCCTTAACTATCTCTTGGTACATGGTCGGCACCGGGATTGGAACATGCACCTCCTGCGTGAGATGCAAGCTGGAAACGGTTTGTTGTCTGTGGTTGGTTTCCCGGAAACCCACAGTCTACGGAGCTCTAACATAAACCAAATCAGTAAATTACAATATTTTATTGTTTTTGAGGGTTCCGTACCCGAAGGATGCCAAACGGGACCCTATTACTGAGACTTCGCTATCCGTCCGTCTGTCTGTCTGTCACCAGGCTGTATCTCATGAACCGTGGTAGCTAGACAGTTGCAATATTCACAGATGATGTATTTCTGTTGCCGCTGTAACAACAAATACTAATAACCGGCCAAGTGCGAGTCAGACTCGCGCACGAATGGTTCCGTACCATTATCTATAAAAAACCACAAAAAAAATATGTATGGGAGCCCCCCCCCCTAAATATTAATTTAATTTTAATTTAATTATTTATTTTTTAAGTAAATAATATACTCAATATGTTGTGAACATTTTAAGCGTCTGCCTGCTACCATTATCAATATCGAGCAAAAATGACCAAAAAAAAAAACTAGTTTGTTGTATGGGAGCCCCCTTAATATTAAATTTCTTTTGATTTTTAGTATTTGTTGTTATAGCGGCAACAGAAATACATCAAGTGTGAAAATTTCAACTGTCTAACTACCACGGTTTATGAGATACAGCCTGGTGACAGACGGACGGACGGACGGACAGACAGCGAAGTCTCAGTAATAGGGTCCCGTTTGGCACCCTTCGGGTACGGAACCCTAAATAACAAAAGAAATTTAATATTAAGGGGGGCTCCCATATAACTAGTGATTTTTTTTTTGCGGTTTTGTTATAGATAATGGTACGGAACCCTTCGTGCGCGAGTCCGACTCGCACTTGGCTGGTTATTAGTTTTTTTTATGACCTCTGCGGCGTTGCGGTCGAGACTGTGCTACCCAAGCGAGAGGCTTCGGGTTCAAATCCCAGCTGGGGAGGAAGAAAAATCTTGGATGTTCATGTTTGGGTTCTGGTTCTCACGATACAGGGTATCCTAGTGTCGGGCCAGATGCAATGTATGTAAATGTAATTACTTTTTTGTACCTTTTCTTGAAAGTTGGTGCGGACTACTGCGGACTGTGGAACCCTCGGTGTGAGAGTCCGAATCGCACTTGGCCGATTTTTTAGCCATTACCTATGTTTACAGAGCAAAGTCTACAACTTAGTGCAAATGGTGGCAAATTTGCTAATCTGCAATATTAGTGAAAATGCTTGATCAATGTATGGAGAGAATTCGTATTCTAGGTCTAGACTCTACACTGAGTCTAAAGTTCAATACTCATTCAGCAGGTGCGTGTAGGTATGTTGCAAGATCTATATCTCAATAAGTACAGGTAAGTTTTTATTCCAAGTTATGCTGTCAAGTCTCAGCCTGGACTGAACTAGTCGGTAACAGCCATCGTCTAGTGGTTACAGGCTAGCCTTTCACGCAGGAGATTAAAGTTCAAATCCCGATGCTGACTATGTACTAATGAGATAAGTTCCTAACGATGACGATAATCATCGTGGGAAAATATCCATGTACTATCTTGGCTGGATTTTACCAAGAAAAAGTTATACCGAGAATAACTATCCCGGGGATAACTTGTATGACAAATGACAGTTCAAAATGAGGTGACCTGATCTAGGTGTCACTGGTGTCTATGAAAAAGTAGAAGATACTCTCGAGTAAAAGTTACTCTTTCGTTGGTAAAATCCGGGCTAAAGTTGTGTTTATTTATATTGTTCTCCCAGTTTCTGAAATATCAATCAAATGTGACAAGCTTCAAAATAGCGGCACGTGATTGGCTGAAATAAGTTTGACATTGAGAACTCCATATAAATTGTAGGAGGTACTCGAGCTTTGCGTCGTTCTAGCTCGTGGCACTAAGCGTTCGCTTAGCGCCAAACCTGGTACCTACCTTATCGGACAGAGAAAATGAAGTTTAAACTCCGCCAAAGTGCGCACAATAGTTAATTACATTAATTACTCATGTGCTAAGGCGTGAGCTTATATATGCATGTATTATGCTAACGAAGATAAGTAAATGCCTCGTACTGTATCATAGGTATTGTGCTCTGACCCAGCTTCTGTGACATTACATCTCAAGTAGTAGGGGCGTGCACATCTCGGTACTACGACACAAGAGAGCGAGATTCTTGTTCGATTGAGAAAGCAAGCTTTGCAGCTTATCCCTTTGATGGTGATGATGGAGATACACTAGGGACAAATGGAGCAACATATCCCTCAACAAATAAATGTCCCAAGACAAGACGGAAACATGCCAGACACGTGCCCTACGCAAAATGTTGCAGGGCATGAGGGACACTGTGCAATGTTCCAGGGTCATGTAGAATGAGCGTTGTGCGACATGATGGGGGAGATTTTATTTCCTATTTTATCTGAAGGCTTGATGATAACAACATGTATAGCATGACGTCTCTACCGGACGGAGGGGCAAAATGCTTTTTACGGAACTGAGTGAGATCAAGCAACACTTAACCGCGTTGGATTACCGCCGCCGTCGTGTATCTGATGATAGCAAAAAATCTACCATAATATCTCTAGTTAGAAAGTGGCAAACAGCTTCTGGGTCTGAGATCAAGCGGTCTGAGATCATGCCTACTCATCACTTTACAACAAAACAATTATTTTTAACCGACTTCCCAAAGGAGGAGGTTTACAATTCGTCCGGATGTTTGTTTTTTTTTTTATGTATGTGCCCCGATACCGCCTAAACGGGTGGACCGATTTGGAAAATTATTTTTTTGTTTAAAAGGGTTTACCTTCCCATTGGTCCCATTGAAACCAGGTCAGGATCTGATGATGGGATCCTGGAGAAATCGAGGGAACTCTTCAAATATTATAGGCAGACCTATAGTGATTTTTGTGTTTTTCATAATAACTCGTGCAAATGCACATGGTAAGCATAATATTGTGATGCGGAACTGCTGATGAAGACCACATATGGCCACCAGATCTGCTCAATACTAGGTACAAATACAATGCGTGGCTGACGGGCTGGCAACGCATAGCCTAAACCGGTGGACCTAGAGCCATGAAACTTAGTACAGAGGTTTCTTAGTAGCGTGGGGTAGCACTGATATGGGATTTGACAAAATTAATTCCCCAAGGGGGGGGGGGAATAAGGGGTTACGGTTTGTATTAAACTCAATCTAATCAAATAGGGTTTGTGGAAGTCGGTTTTTTCTAAAGTTTACTTTTTGTTTCAATTATTACATTTCTATTGTTATCTGCCCGATTCAACCATTTACACTGACGAAGGGTCAATTAAACGCGTTGTTTAAATGAATGTAACTCACCCTGTTCAGGGAAGATGATCTTCTGTTCCGTCCTCCCATAATAGTTGTCAAACTCCTGAGGCGTCTCCGTGCTCTGGCTGAGCGTGTGCCCCTGCGCCACCGGCATGGGGAGCAAGTCCTTCACCCACGTCTCCACCTCCGGCCTCCGACTCAGCCGCAGCTTCTTCAATATCTGCTGCTTCACAAACTCCAGCCGAACTTCAGTCAGCTCCTCCGGCGTGAGGTCCCCAGAAGCGCAATTAGAGCACGCACCGAACGCATCTATACTATTGTCCTCCTCTAAACTTAAAGCGTTTACCGCATTGACTAGAATGAACGTGAGAAGCACTCGCGACCACATCTTAGCTCTCGCAGCTTCCTACGACTCAGGCAGTTGAAGTAAGGGAGCAAGTCTAGCCGCATACGTGCGGTTTGTTCGACGGTAGTCGATGAACTGGGCGGCTGGTTAGTTTTTTCTCAAATAAATAAACTTAAGTTTTGTTTCGCCGCGCAGGGGTAAGTGTTCCGCGCGTGGATTTTTACTGATTCAGCCGGTATCGCCTCCGCTTCGACGACCGAGGTCATTGATAAGGTGAGGTGTTACACTTGCTCTCTGGACCCGCGTGATACGTTTCTCATCTCACTCGCGCTATCAATTATCAACCGCTACTTACGCTACGGTTTATGTACAAGCGTGTTTTACTTCGGTTGTATTACCTATACCTACGGCGTGGGCTGGAATGTGTAGAGCAGGCTTGATTGTTGCGTCATTGATACTGAGAGATGATCCGAGCTGATTGGATTTGTCAGGGTGTGTCAGGCCGAGTTATCAACAAACACCAGGTACTTATAGCAGCCAGTGACGATATCACCGGAAGAAATTGCGCTAACTGAAACTGAACGCCTGAAAGTTATCCTTATCAAATCCTTTTCATAGAAAAAGTTGTTCATTATTCTAACAACCCCCTAAAAAATCATCGTCCTGTTACACCCTTTCTAAGCAGGGTAGAACTTTTACAGGAGGGATGTTCTCTTTAGTACCCCTATAGTTGAAGTTGAAAGTTCTGCTTCGTTCGTACGTCTGTGTGTTTACGAGTGTTTACGAGTGTTTAAGAGTTTAATGCAACGTTGTAGTATCGTGTAGTATCGTCTATGTTTTCAAACACGGCTAGTTGACAATGGACAGCTTGCTGATATCGGGGCAAAGTCTAACGCCTGCCCCCATAGAGTCAATTTAAAGCGTGATGCAAGCCACGGCGCCGGCGCCGCCGCTTCGATTTCGTCACCCGAATCATTTTCACTACCATCAGCCAGGTGAGTTCAAAGTTTATGAAAATAGTTGAAATCTGTATTAATTAAAAATCTCTTGAAAACAGAATAAGTATAAAATTCACTTTGTAGAGTCGTAATCCTTAAATAAACAATTAATGTTACCAAAGAGCACCAAAGAGTTTATTTTTATTTATTTTATTTTAGGTGTAAACGAATTAACGCAAAATGAGAAACTACTTTGTTAGGAACATCATTCTGAGCAACTTTTTTTATGAAACCGATTTGATCAGAGCAAATGTATTTTTCACTTCCCAGTACATTTTGGCCTGAGTGGGTCAGCTGATTTGTATGGAGAAGTGAAATATCATTCATTTAAACCTTGTATAGCCTACTTAGTTTCTGCCCCACTGCTGCTGGGCAATGGCACAGTATACATATAGAACAGTAGTAAATCAGAGACCGTTTAGGAGCGTTCGTTACCTACTTTCGCTAGATTCGCAGGGCTGTGTCACGTCTGTGGCTTGGCATACCTACCTAAAATACTAATTTTGCTTTTAAGTAGGTACCTATGCAAAGTATTTCTGTTACAGTTTAATAGACAATATTGTTTACACAAAGTAACTATAACAGAAAACAGTTATATACCCCCTTACCACCCATCACATAAAAATACCTATATTTGATGCTCTCCAAACATTAAATTATGAGCAAACTGAGGACCTACTCGGGATTGTCAGCTAGTCTCAGCTTTTTCTCGTAATTCAATCGTTATACATAAGTTATAGCCTGTCCTTTATATATTCAAATTCACTTGCATTAATATATGTACTATAATAAATCTCGAATAGTAATTTTGGTTTACTTCACTACTTTTTTTGTCAATCATATCTAAAATCAATTCATATATTATTATGTAATTTTATATTTAAAAAGAGTATAACAGTGCAAATCTACACACCCTCTCACACACACTCACTCATACTCACGATATTCAAAGAGAGGTTCTTCCTTACACTCACCAATTTCCGTTTTTCTTTGTAATGTATCATTTTAAATTTTTGCTTTTTTTCATATATTTTTATTTTTAAGATGTAACGCGTTCTAAATTTATTAAATTAAATTTGGCTTTCTAATTGAGATTAAATTAATGCATTACTGGTTCTCAATCTATGTTATCACCAACACGTATCATGTAACTAGGAAGAGCGCTGAATCTGAAATACAGGTTAATCCTAGCTCAGGTTCAGATGATTTCTGTTTTGTCTGACACAAATGCTCTGTAATAATTAAGTCTGGTATATAATTGTGAACCTTTAATTATGCAAATAAATAAATTATTATTATTATTATTATTAATTATTAACTAGTGGCTCTGTGAGCTGTAGACCTCGCGAGTATGTCGGTGGGAAAGCTGAACTGCTAACACACATAAAAAAAATAACCCAAATAATTTTCTTTCAATAACACATACAAACTTATGAATGTACCTGGTTACGTACATGCAGTATGAAAGTAGCCGCACCAATAACTTTGTAAACTACATTTCGCGATCTTTTATACAACCTATTGACTTTTTACTAAAATTATATAATCTGTTTCACTTTCATAGTCTTTACAAATCCAACGACACCTCATTTGTTAATATCCATCGAGCCGTTTGGGTTGTAGCGATTTTTTTACATTTTAAAACCCCATATCTCCGCCATTTTGAAAAAAATAAAAAAACTGGCTCGAGTAAAAAATTCTATTTATTTTTCCAACCTGCTCACAAAATTTCACGAGAATCGGTTCATAAATGCGACCTGTAGAGGAGAACAACCGGACATACGAAAGCATTTTTGCCCAAACCTGAAACGGAGACGCTTCGCTCGCTTCGCTCGCTCGGTCAATAATATTACTTAGGTACCTATGTGTTTCTAGTTTCCCACTTCATCGAATATTTTAATACTTACCACTATACTACTCGATTATATGTAAATAATATACCTCAATACCTAACGCAAAACTAAAAAACCTTACTAATTATCACCCATTCACAAAATAATACTTAACTATTTGATGTTTAATTCATATCATAATGTTTCGTGTGTGCGTTTACATTTCGTTGTGGAAAGTTACTTACTTCTCGGGATCCTTTGGTACCTTTATGGAAAAAGTTATCCAACTCTGGATTTGTTCGTGTTATTAAGGCATCCATTTACACAACAGTACACACGTTTTCGAAAAGACGACGACGATGACATACTGGTGGCGGTAACGAGTGAGAGCGAGCGAACACGGCAACGGCGCGGCCCCGATTGAAGCAGTCTCCATCATTCCCGAAGGCTATGTGTGCGTGCATACCGAACACGCGCGCATGTGTGCAGCCGTGCGATGTACCTTTGTTCGATGATTATCTACTGTCTATAATAATACTGTGGCAATGGCCTCCCCTTTCTTAGCAGTCCAGCAACGACGTCTTTATTGTGCAAAGTCCTGTCATCAACCAAACCTTGTTTTTGTAGTGCAGAATAGTTTAACGAATAAAACTTAGTATGGCATGTATGGACCGGATGGCGTGGTAGAGAAGAGGCCAATCCCAACAGTGGGTAGGTGTGGGCTGATTGATGATGATGATGATGACATGTAAACCTCTTCACTCAGTCCGGACTGAGTTAGAGGAGCTCGAAGTTTCATTCCATGAAGCTGATGTAATTAGCTACAAACTTCGAGATCCTCTAACTCAGTCCGGACTTCCGGACTGATTGAAGCGGTATTATACATGTTGTACTATAGTCTATTCGTGATAAGAATGCAGTAAAGTCATCACTGTCCGGCGGTCTAGCCACGCCCCGTAACCAATTAAATCGTTTCCAATTATCAAGCCAAGTTCACAGTGACCAGTTGAAGGCAAACTTTCGGACGCGAAGTTTCTGTCCTGTCCTGTGAGTGTGTGTTAACAGATTTAAATTTAAATTTCACTGCATTCTTATCACGAATAGACTCGAACTAGAAGTTTTATTCGTTAGACTATTGTGCACTGAACAGACAACCAAAATAATCGCAAATGCAGATAGGCTATTCTTGAGGTGTCAAAACCACTAAACTAGAGGAACAGGGCACTAAACTGACAACCTTTAAATCCGACAGCTCTTGCGCGGTAACCACAGATTCTATTTTCAAACACACGATTTTAATTAGTTTAGTTAGTATAGTCCGTGCCGCCTTCGGAATCGCAGGCGTAATTACTTATATTCTCCCTGCAATATCGTTTTCAACCGACTTCAAAATAAAACCGGCCAAGTGCGAGTCAGACTCGCGCACGAAGGGTTCCGTACCATTATCTATATAATTGGAACAAAAAGTAAACTTTAGAAAAAACCGACTTCCACAAACCCTATTTGATTAGATTGAGTTTAATACAAACTGTAACCCCTTATCCCCCCCCCCAGGGGAATTAATTTTGTCAAATCCCATATCAGTGCTACCCCACGCTACTAAGGAACCCCTGTACAAAGTTTCATGGCTCTAGGTCCATCGGTTTAGGCTATGCGTTGCCTGCCCGTCAGCCACGCATTGTATTTGTACCTAGTATTGAGCAGATCTGGTGGCCATATGTGGTCTTCATCAGCAGTTCCGCATCACAATATTATGCTTACCATGTGCATTTGCACGAGTTATTATGAAAAACACAAACATCACTATAGGTCTAATCGGTCTAATTTTCCAAATCGGTCCATCCGTTTAGGCGCTATCGAGGCAAATACATAAAAAAATAATAAAAAAAAAAAACAAACATCCGGACGAATTGTAAACCTCCTCCTTAGGGAAGTCGGTTAAAAAAACCGCAAAAAAACACGTTAATTGTATGGGAGCCCCCTTTATATTAAATTTATTTTGTTTTTAGTATTTGTTGTTATAGCGGGAACAGAAATACGTCATCTGTGAAAATATCAACTGTCTAGCTACCACGGTTCATGAGATACGGCCTGGTGACAGACAGACGGACGGACGGATATCTTGAGATTTTAAGGTACTTTCCCTCCAGGGCCCATTCGTTTGTTCCACCCTGTATATGTGTGATCTGTAACTGTATTTTTCATGAAATACCCAAAAAGTTTTGTTCAAATTATCATCTTATGTCAGAATAACTTTGTAGCTAGTTGAAAAATAACATTTGAATTGATTCAAAGCTTGCCGCGCTTTTAGGGCCTTTAGTACCTACTAAACGCCGCCGTAAGCAGCACTGTCTACAACCTACTCCTACTGGAAAACGTGAGACACCCATCTACAATTTCCGTACAATGAGGTTCACTCACTCATTATGTCAATGTCATGCAGACTGCAAAACATCATTTCAACGCACCAAAGAGTATTTAATTAAAACATCACTGGCAGCCAAACTTGAAGTGGCCAAAAGGAAAAAATTAATTTCTGTGCTCTGAGATTTGTATGAAAACAAAAGTAATTAAAAACTATTAATTTTATAATTATTTTCTAAAAGTTCTACATAATAAATAGAGACGTCGTAATTCATCAATTAATATTTAAAGTCTTTGTAGAAGTCCGGGGACGACATTGCCATATCATTTAAATTTAGTTTCATTAAAAGAAGTCTTACCTACCAAAACAAAATGGCCTTGGTATAAACTTTTCAAGCGTGTTGTGAAGACGTATCTTGTACCGAGACCACTTTCAATTTGTAATATCTCTCGTATTTCAGTATTTGTGGTTGGTGCGGCAACAGATATACACATTCTGTGAAAATTTCAGCTTTCTAGCTATTACGGTTCGTGCAGGCGGACCCGGTGACAGACGGACGGACGGACGGACGGACGGACGGACGGACGGACAGCGAAGTCTCAGTAATAGGGTCCCGTTTGGCACCCTTCGGGTACGGAACCCTAAAAAGGAGGAGGTTCTCAATTCGACCCGTATGTTTTTTTTCTATGTTTGTTACGCGATAACTCCGCCAATTATGAACCGATTTGAACAAATCTTTTTTCGGCGTATAGGTAATCAAGGGTGGTCCCATTTAAATTTAATAATAAAAAAACAACCCCCAAGGGTGGAAAATTGGGGATGAACTTTTTTATACGCAATATCTCCGCCGATTATAAACCAATTTGAACGATTATTTTTTTGTTGAATAGGTATTATCAAAAGGGTGGTTTCATGCGAATTTGAAGATACTAGGTACAAATACAATGCGTGGCTGACAGGCAGGCAACGCATAGCCTAAACCGGTGGACCTAGAGCCATGAAACTTTGTACAGAGGTTCCTTTAGCGTGGGATAGCACTGAGATGGGATTTGACAAAATTAAGTCCCCAAGGGGGGGGAGGGGAGGGGGTTACAGTTTGTATTAAACTCAATCTAATCAAATAGGGTTTGTGGAAGTCGGTTTTTTCTAAAGTTTACTTTTTGTTTCAATTATCGACGTCCAAAGTTTATCGATATCCGGCTTACCTCATATTTAAAGATGTCTTTAAACCTATCAGTAGAACTCAGGCGGGTAGCCTATGTTTATATGAGCATCTTTTGACCACTTAGTATTTGTAAGAATCACGTAGACGAACCCTAAACAACGTTGTGACGTCGGCAAGCAAATCAAGATTTAAAGCCATTCGATAGGAAGACAAGACAGAACGGATTAAAAGCTGGCGAGCCCTTCTATTACAGATCAGCAGTGATTCATTACTGATGGCTCTTTACTCTCGTCTATTATCTCTTCTGTGCTCTCGTCAGAGTAATTCTGTTCTGTGGCTTTAACTGTGGCTATGTGCGAGGGCAGCCTCAGGTTACCCTCTACAGGTCTTGCTAGCCATGTGGAATTCCCGCTCTCTTCATTTTAACTAGGCTTGCTCAATGCTACTTGCTAGAAATATAAGATAAAGGAGGAATATAAGATAAAGGCTCTTATTTATAAAACTGATGAAACAACTTTGTGGGTAGTTAGGGTAAGGAAGCACGCACGTGATTCAATTAGCAAGATAAAATACTTAAATCGAAACTTACGGGTGTAAGTTCATATGCCGTGCAAAGTTTATAATTAACTGATAACGGAGTAACGGACCTACATTGTTATACTGTACCCAAAAGATATGGGGGTTAAGAGTTAAGGTGACATTCTTGATTTTTGTTATCACAAAAATACGCACTATACGTACGGATTTCAAAAGTATTACTTTGATCGGCCCTGAACCTCTATGTTGAAAGCTAACAATAGTTTATCCTCTTCACCTTCTAGCTTTATTTATCAATTCGGTTGAATTATGGAACTTTTTTTGTGTTTTTACATCGAAGCTGGTTCTATTTATGAACCGATTTCAAAAAATCTTTCTTTGTAGAAAGGGAAGCCTACCCTCTTTCTGTTCCGTGGTTTGCACGAATCGTAACCAATTTTATAGTGCGAGCGTAGTTCGTTAGCCTCTTCCGAGCCCGCTCGCAAAGTACACTCTAGAACCAGTTACATCTGCTTGGTTACAGATAATAATAAATGTAGCTAACTAATTATTGCCCCCACCGAGAGGCATAGGTCTTTACCCCGATACGAGCCATATACATAGTCCACTGGCTGGCTGGCAGCGGGTTACATTAAATTTATTTATATACATGCAAAATATTGCTTCTGGCTCCACACTCAGAGCCCTCACATTAATTATAAATGACGCCAAACATCTTGAGCAAAATGTGACGTAGTGGGGGAAAGTTTGCGCATGTACACTTACGTGCCAAAAAAACGACGCACTTAAAATTCTCAAAACAAATCGTACCTACAGTATACTGCATGATTCTTAGTGCACAATACTATATACTTACTTAGTTCAATCGATATAAAATGAGAAAATATACTGTACCATTTGCATGAGGGACTGAGCGGTAACAGGTGCACAATAACCTGTTTAAGACACGCGAAGTAGGTTCATTTGCTGCGAACTATACAGATTTAATGGTCTGTGGATATGACTATCAAAATAAAACTGTAAATTATTTAGCGACATTTGTCGTCTTTATTGGTGTCTATTAACAAAGAATAATGATTTAACAAAAGACAAGATTTTTTATGGGATACCTACGATTGAAATTCCTTTAAATTACGTTTTTCCACGTACACCTATAAAACATAATAATATCTCCATCGATAGAAAACTCATCATATACCATCTTTCTGGCTTGCCTTTTTAAAACGACGCTCGGACGTCGAGGCATTTTTTATCCGTGATTTCACTGCACGCAAGTGTATTGGGCAGCGACGAGACGTGAACTCAAAGCGGGAAACGATGGTTGACTGATTGATCTACCAATAGCGTGGCTAAGCGCGCTCGATGCGATGCTCCTTCCGCACGCCGCGTCCCGCACCCCATACCGTATACCGTGGTCCGTGGTGCGCAGTATCGGTTTCTGCGCATGCAAGGTCATTTGTTCAAGTTGTTTGGCGTCTATTATACTCTATGGAACCCTCGCTCACCACGGGGACTTTTTGCAGCGATGCAGTCGCGATGCTGTCGCGCGTTCGCATCGATAGAGTCGCGATACGGTCGGTAGGTGTGCACCCTCGCCCACGTATAGCCACGATTCAGAAATATCGAAGTCACAAAAATACATCTAGAATTCTAAACTATAAACATCTAAGACCTGGTGTTTTCTTTGATGGAGGCATCAACCTAAACCTAAATTGCTTGTCCTCGATGGATTTTCTGGTATTTTTTTGGTAAAATTATTTATTTCCGTGTGCAATAAAGTATTTGATGGGTGGATGAGGGTATTATCGGGCTGGTGACCAGAGCAGAGCCCCAAGCAGAATTGATAGCTCGAAAAGTGTTCGAGTTCAGATGAAATGAACTTTAAGTGATATTAAGAGTCACTGACATTTTAGAATACTATTTCAATCCTTTTTAGGGTTCCGTACCCGAAGGGTGCCAAACGGGACCCTATTACTGAGACTTCGCTGTCCGTCCGTCCGTCCGTCTGTCTGTCACCAGGCTGTATCTCATGAACCGTGGTAGCTAGACAGTTGAAATTTTCACAGATGATGTATTTCTGTTGCCGCTATAACAAAAAATACTAAAAATCAAAAGAAATTTAATATTAAGGGGGGCTCCCATACAACAAACGTGATATTTTTTTGCTCATTTTTGCTCGATATTGATAATGGTAGCAGGTAGACGCTTAAAATGTTCACAATATATTGAGTATATTATTTACTTAAAAAATAAATCTCGCACTTGGCCTGTTATTTTTTTTTTGCTACCTTCACAGTTACCTACGGCTCGCCAGTGAGTACCCGGCGTGGCATGGCCGCACCACGACTGCGACACGTGGGCCTAGTAGGTAGGGCCAAGCATTATTTATTATTTGTTGTGAGTGAATGGCCGTTAAGCTGATAATGAAACTGATACCCGATTGTTCACTTTTTTAATTAGCCCATTTTTTTTCGAGACACTTAACATCCGTTTGCAGTTCATGGTTCTTATCGGTTTTAGGGTTAGGGGTGGGTTGAGTTGATCATGTGACAGTTGAATAAATTTTCTTTTTATTCTATCATTGATCTCGTGTGCTGGTTTTGTTAACAATGTCTCCAGCAATGTTTCGTACACAGAAAACATAAAACAAAAACATTTGTTTCCATACACAAACCGTCTCCTCCGTTTTGTGTTAGTTGTGTTTGGAAACATTATGTCTATGTACGGATTAAATTTATAAATAATATGACTGTATCCCTACACCAATTCATTTGCAGTTTTTTTTATTACATAATTGAAAGAAAAAGTAAACTTTAGAAAAAACCGACTTCCACAAACCCTATTTGATTAGATTGAGTTTAAAACAAACTGTAACCCCTTATCCCCCCACCCTTGGGGAATTAATTTTGTCAAATCCCATCTCAGTGCTACCCCACGCTACTAAGGAACCTCTGTACAAAGTTTCATGGCTCTAGGTCCACCGGTTTAGGCTATGCGTTGCCTGCCCGTCAGCCACGCATTGTATTTGTACCTAGTATTGAGCAGATCTGGTGGCCATATGTGGTCTTCATCAGCAGTTCCGCATCACAATATTATGCTTACCATGTGCATTTGCACGAGTTATTATGAAAAACACAAAAATCACTATAGGTCTGCCTATAATATTTGAAGAGTTCCCTCAATTTCTCCAGGATCCCATCATCAGATCCTGACCTGGTGTCAATGGGACCACCCTTGAGGTATTACCTATACGCCGAAAAAAGATTTGTTCAAATCGGTTCATAATTGGCGGAGTAATCGAGTAACAAACATAGAAAAAAAAAAAAAAAAAACGTACGGGTCGAATTGAGAACCTCCTCCTTTTTTTGAAGTCGGTTGAAAACCACTTTTTAACACCCCCAGCCCGTAGTCCGACAAAAAAAAAGTGTTTACGGCAGTCTATATTCTGTTTTCATTCAGTAGGATATAATATTCATGCTCGCTGGGAATCGTGTGCCAACCTCCTTTCACGTAGATTTAAAAGGAAAATGAAAAAGAAGAGAAAAAACAATTGAACTTTCGCCTCCAAAAATGTCGGTCGACCGCGGAGAATAAAATATGATGCAAAATGTGTGCAAAATGCAAATCATTAGATGCAAATAGAATATAAATAATTGTGCCCACTAAAACCATTAAAATGTGGAAATTACGGACGTTAAGAAGAATAAAATACAGGTGAGCAAACTTTTATTGTATGCTAAGGTTTGGAGATGGAAAATATTCTGGCTTCCTTCGACCCCCCTCAGTCTCTTCTTCAAATCCTATAAATGGCGCGAACAAAAAGGAAACCTCAAAAATAGAATGTCACTAACGACCACGAACGTGCGCAGTGAGCGGCGTTTGATTGAAATGAAACAAATCCTTCCCCTCTCTTCCCCGTGCGGGGAATGTTTTCCGTCGGCCTCGGAAAACAAAAACATTGTGTTTGCATAAGGTTTGCATACACAGATGTGTATGGCCACGCCCCAATAATAATAATAAAATAATAATAATTCGTTTATTTCAGGAAATAAAAAACCCCTTTAAAAAATTAAATATCAGTAAAAGTAGACTTAAAAATTAGGTGTACATACCAAACAAACAGTAAACAGTAAAATATTACAACAAAAAATTTAAACAGTAAAATATTACTTTCTGTTGCTCTCCCGGTGCACGCGGAGCCAGTGTTTAATGATCCCACTCTCATATGGGTTTTCGTAGAGAACATTAATGAGCTCGTTACTGGCAGATCTCACTCTCTCCCAGAACGAGGCTATCCGTGACCTGATGACAGCGAAGTAGTCAGGGACCCTGGCGCCGGCGAACATGCCCGACGCACTGCAGTGACGTGGCAAACGCAGCAGTATACGGAATGCGTTATTATATTGTACTCTGAGGATGCTATATGACCTTCTGGAGTAGCTGGTCCAGAGTTGGCAGGTGTACAAGCAGAGGCAATAGGCCCTGAATAAAGTAATTTTAACATCCTCAGAGCACTTTCCGAAACGACGTGCGAGCATGTTCGCCCGCACAGCCATGGCCCTGCGCTCTCTTTCAATATCAGCGTCATCTCATCACACAGGTTCTCGTCTAAGATATGACCAAGGTACCTGAATTGCCGCACAACCCGAACTGGTGAGCCGTACAAATATACCGTCTCCGGACCCTTCCCTGCTTTGAAAACTAACATTTCAGTTTTTAGGATGTTATATTTCATGCCATTTTTCCTAGCAAAATCTTCACATATGGCGAGTAGTTTTCTTAATCCCTTGATCGAGGGGCAAAGGAGCACCATGTCGTCAGCGTAGCTAAGGTTATTAAAACATACATTGTTGAACGAGCATCCGACACCTGCACTTCTGAGCTCCTCGATCAAGCCATTCACATATACGTTAAAGAGGTCCGGAGAGGTCAATCCGCCCTGACGAACACCACACTCTAGTCTATATTCACTAGATTCTGTGTCGCCCCATCTGACATTGTTTGTTTGGTTCTCATACCAGAATCTCAACAAGTCTACGATACTCTGCGGTACCTTTGCTTTTGACAGCTTTTTCCAGAGTATATTATAGTTAACTAGATCAAAAGCTTTACTGAGGTTCAAGAAACACGCGTATACTGACGTATTTCTGTTTTTGTAGTAGTTAACGGTGTTTTTTAAACAAAGTATCGCAGAGTCCGTTGAGAGACCAGGACGAAAACCAAACTGAGCATCACTAATTCCAACATTCTTCATCAGTTCGGGCTGCAACAGCCTTTCAAGCACCTTGCCCGTTATTGTCCCTAGAGAGATGGGTCTGTAGTTAGACAAGTTCGACAGATCGCCAGTCCTATTTTTAACAATCGGGACTACTATAGCTTTCATAAGTCCTTCTGGTAAATAACTATGTTTTATGCATAGATTAAATAATGTTGACAAAACTCTAAAGATTGCATCTCCGGCGTAAAGTAGGTGCTCTACACTAAGACCGTCATGACCGGGTGACTTGCCACGAGTCATTTTCCTGATAGCAGTAAAAACATCCTTAGGCGAGATATTTATTTGAGTTTTGGTAGTATCAGGAGGACTGGCTACGGTCTCAGTGTCGAGCACACTCCCAGCGACCTCAAGCGGCTTGACTCTGAATTGATTCATAAATAAGTCAGCTATTTTTGTTTCAATGCGATCCGCGTGCGTGTCTGGAGGGGCTATGCTATGACAGCTAATATGAGTCACAGGTCTACACTACATCTACAGCAGCGCCACCAAGCGGGATAACTTATTTAACATCCTGGAACTTGATTCTCGCGCATTCGATATTCGGATCTCTACAGTTATTTCAATTGTTTTGTATGAGAATTACTCGATATAGCTGTCGATATCCGTGTATCAAATGTGCGAGAATCGTACCCCTGACCATATTAGTGTATCTCTTTAATCCTGACATTCTGATACCCTCTACTTGTAGATCGATTCTGCATCTCTACAAATCCCGTGTAATTAATTACGCTTCCATAGTGACATGTTTCTACTTACTTTGCAGCTTTTAAAATAATAAATAAACATTACAAACGGGATTTCAATAGCCGTAATGACAATAAAGCCTTTTCTGTAATCCAGCTGGGCCTCGAGTCACGTATGGAACTCGAATATAAAGAATAATGATTTCGACCAAAATAAGCCAGACGCCAGACGCCGTTAACCCAGATATGTAGGGCATTTTGGACCCTAGGTAGCAGTGGATATTTCAATACGAGTCCCAAACTAGGCCTTGGTTGGCCATTAATTGTGGATGGGTTATTTAAATAATACAAATTTGAATCAAAATAATATCCCTATTTATTTATAATCCCCTTTGATCACAATATTAGTATGTACAGCACTGTACATTAATCACTTAGCAATATTTACATTTTATGTACAAACTATACAAACGTCCACTTAAATACTATAAATAGGAAGATGAGAAAAAATCACAATTACTATCCAAAATCTAGGTAATAAAAAAATCTCGTTCAATACAAAAAACTATAATAAAAAAATGTTTTTGGTAAACTTAAATTATTAATCAGGTTAGGTATCAATTTCTCATTAATAATTTCATAAAATTGTGTCTGAGTTGCCCCTTTTTTGTAAAACTAATAATTAATAAAAAAAATATGATAAATAAACCGATTCAACTCAAAAGATCCATGTACAAATCTCGTATTGGTCATGACTTAAATATCATCGTCATGTCATTCACGATGAATGTCATCACATGTTGATTAGGTACTTAATGATTTCACATTTTCTAAATCATGATTTCATATTACAAATAAAATGAGAGAAAAAGAAATGAAACACAATGAAAATGAATTGGAATGAAATGACGCTAAATTGACTGAAACTGAAAAGGAAAGGGAGATTGACACATAGGTCTGTCCCTCATTTAACATCTTTCTGGGACTCGAGTCTCTTATAAAAATAAAATATATAAAGTGTATTGATTGATCCTAAGGGCGCAAACTGCCTTATTTGCCTTATTCTTTTCATTCGATTCCCAAACGAGGAGTAATCAATAAACTATATTATATTTTCTATTCGTGTCTCACACGGGACTCGGGCCCCGCACTGGGTCTACTTGGAGTGCTCTTCTATTGTCTTCTCTGCGCCCTCTGTGTCTAGAGTACGGAACGACCAGTTTCCGCATCCGTCAAACTCCAGGACATGACTGTGGTATTTCCTGCAAGAAAATGTTATTTCATAGAGTTTATATAAGTAAGTAATGTATTTATTTTATATTTATGTTGTAATTTCCGTGTTGTTATGTAGTTTTATTGCGCACTAGGGCTATCCTCATGCATCCACATTCCTGTCCTGCCTAGGTTTGCTGGTAGAAATCTCTCTTTAGTGATAAGCTCGCCATGTTTCTGCGCAATAAAGAATATGAATATGAAGAGAACCTGATTTAGCGTCTCAAATCGATTGACCACGTGTCAAAAGTTAGGGAAAACATCATGAGTTAGGAAAAGTGACGAGTAAGGAATAGTGACGAGTTAGGAATAGTGACGAGTTAGGAATAGTGACGAGTTAGGAATAGTGACGAGTTAGGAATAGTGACGAGTTAGGAATAGTGACGAGTTAGGAATAGTGACGAGTTAGGAAAAGTGACGAGTTAGGAATAGTGACGAGTTAGGAATAGTGACGAGTTAGGAATAGTGACGAGTTAGGAATAGTGACGAGTTAGGAATAGTGACGAGTTAGAGAACGTGACGAGTAGGGGAAAGTGACAATTCAGGAAATATACAAGAACTTCAAGTCTTCCAGATTGAGAGTAGGCGCCATTTGTGCAAGACACAAAAATAGCGCCACGCTTTTCCCATACTGGGTGGCGGAGGCGCCATGCAATACTGGGTGGCAGGGGCGCCATGCAATAATGCAGGTAATATCCAGCAGCAACTGGAATACTAACCACACGCTAGGCCTGTGCGTGATGGACAGCAGAGTGATTCCCTCCTTGACGGCCGCTTCGTACATCACGACCTCTGTCTCCATCGAGACGGCACTGGTACACTCGTCTAGCAGCGCGTATACCGGTCTGGAAAAACAAGATAAGTTTTATTTATAAATAAATATTAAAAACATGGCGTAGTCGTACAGGTGGTGGAAATAATGTCAATTACACATTACAATTTATATAGGCATAGACATTGCTTCTGGTCCCACACTACGATCATCCGAGTCGTGGGAACAAGAAACAGTCTAGCCAAGTGTCCCATCAAGTCAGGTGTACAGGTGTCCGGTCTATCCAAGAGTCCAGGTGTCCCGTCTAGCCAAGCGTCTCGTTTAGCCAAGTATCAAGTTTAGTCATGTATCAAGTGTAGCCAAGTGTCCAGTCTAGACAAGTGTCTTGTCTAGCCAGCCAGGTGCCCCGTCTAGGTAAGTGTCCCGTCTAGCCAATTGCACTCCCGTCTAGCCAAGTGTACTGGGTTCCCGTCTAGCCAAGTGTACTCCCACTTAGCCAGGGGACACGTCTAGCCAAGTGTTCTCCCATCTAGCCAAGTGTACTCCCGTCTAGCCAAGTGTACTCCCACTTAGCCAGGGGACCCGTCTAGCCAAGTGTACTCCCGTCTAGCCAAGTGTACCCCCTAGCCAAGTGTACTCCCGTCTAGCCAAGTGTACTACCGTCTAGCCAAGTGTAATCGCACTTAGCCAGGGTTCCCGTCTAGCCAATTATACTCCCGTCTAGCCAATTATACTCCCGTCTAGCCAAGTGTACTCCCGTCTAGCCAAGTGTACTCCCAGTTCGCCAGGGGTCTCGTCTAGCCAAGTGTACCCCCGTGTAGCCCGGTGTCCCATCTAGGTCTCGTTTTGCCAAGTGTTCAGTCTAGCCAGGTGCCCAGCCAGCCCGGCCCAGCCCAGTGGTGCTGGTAATCTTCACGTCACGGTACCCACCTGTGGTAGAACATCCTGGCCATGGCCATCCTCTGCTTCTCGCCGCCGGACAGGGTGGAGCGCCAGTCTCGCGTGGCGCGCAGGCCGCCGTTGCGCGCCGCGCATGCGTCCAATCTACAAAGAATCATATACACTATAGCAGGCCTCCGTCACTGAATGTACTCGCGCGCTATAATTACCTACCGCCCGCCCGAGCTCTCGGGCAGCCCGGCTATGGCCAAGTCAGTATGTTAAAGTATGGTTGTCGCAAGCCAAGCGCACGTACGTTTTGAACTGTGTTCGTATCGTTCGAGTATCTGCGATGCGAGGCAGCCCTGCGATTAGTGTGAGATCGCGCGGTGCGAGGCGATCACAACTGTACGCTTGAGCATTTAGGCACATTTTAGCATGCAGCGGTTGCTGACGCGACGGAGTAGGCTATTATAGCAGTATTGGAAATTTCCTACTGAGTGAAGTATCTGTTACGTAGTAACTATTTAGTAATCTGTGACTATAGTCTATTCAAACAACGGGTGAATTAACAATTAACAGCTCAATCAAAGCCCATAGATTTTTTATCTATCAAATATCAAATATTTCATATTTGATAGATAAAATAATGTTTGATCTGCAATTAAATAGACTGCAGAATTACTTAATTAATTTTGACTATATAATTAATATTGACTATATTAGCGAATTGCATCATGTCTACGGGGGAGATGAAGTAGGCAAATAAGGCATTAGCAAAACTCAAAATACGCAAAATAATGCTTATTGATGGCGTTGGTGTCATCAATAAATAACAAATGCATTTGAAATCCGGTGCGAAATTGTAATAAATATATATTGTGACAAAGAAAATTTGTGTAGTAGACTTTTCGTTTGAGCAAAAACAATCAAATAACGTTTAAATGTACAAATTAGCAAATGGAAGCTGACATTCATGATCAGCAAGTCAGAGTAAACAACTGTTTCAATACCCCTATTTTGCGGGTAAGTGACATCTCGGAGCTCGGAGCGTCGTCGTCCGAATACTCTGAAATTGCAGCTGCGGCGACAACGCTCCGAGCTCCGAGATGTCACTTAACCTACTTTGCGTAACTTGAGAATTACAATAGGCTATTAAGTAGATATAAAGGTGCGTGCTCACCTGACCAGCCGGAGTATGTGGTCGGCCCGCGCCTCCGCCTCCGCGTCGTCGGGCGCCGCGCGGCTCGGGTACGTCACCTGGTCGATGAGCGAGCCCACAGACATGTACGGGCTGAGGGGACATAGACATAAACAATATATAGAGGTGTGCTGTAACTTAATGGTCAGGAGATGGGCCTGGTTTTACAGAGGTGTAACAGAAAGGTTTTATATTTCAGGGGGTTGTTAGGGAGAACATTCTGAGCAACTCTTACTATGAAACCGATTTGATCAGGGGTATTTCACTTCTCCATACAAATCAGCTGTTAGCCCGGCACAAAACGTACTCTGAATGGTCTCCCTAACAACCCCTAAAATGACTACTATTTTGGCACAGCCGGTAGGATGGTTGTGAAGCAAAGGGAATTTCTTCTATTTTCAACAAATTTATTTAATATTCCTATAAATTGAATTAGAACTATTTTAGGATTAATATTTTTACCTTATTATTTTTGATTAATTACTGTAGCCGGCAGAATTATTCAGAGATCAATTCAATTCAATTCAATGCTTTATTGCACACAATAATTTAAACAGTTACATTAAAAGAAAATACATGTACAAAGGCGAGCTTATCTCTACAAAGAGATCTCTTCCAGCAAACCAGGCGTGAAAGGAAAAATTATATGATGAACGGGTAGGTAGTGCACAATAACAAGTTTAAATAAAATATAAACGAAAAAATACTAAATACAGAAGAACTACTACTACTTATACATACTGATATACTACATACACTTTACATATAATAAATATACATACAATGACTTTTACGAAAGAGAGAGGTAGTGCTCTTTAATACGTTTCTTGAAAGAGAAAAGGGTAGGACTGTCTCTAATAGTGCAAGGAAGTTCGTTCCAAAGCCGGACCGCCCGCAACCTGAAAGAGTGCTCATACGCAGCGGTGATCATTAGAGAGGAGATCATTGTGGCGCAGTCGTTAGAATTAAGGCACAGTCGTTAGAATAATGGCGCTGTCGCTAGGCTTATTGTGGCACAGGCGTTAGAAATAAATCATTAGATTTTTACGCCGCAATCGTTAGAATTTTGTGGCGCAATCATTAGAATTATGGCGTTTTTTGGGCCCAGTAGTTAGACTATGGCGCTGTCGCTAGAGTCACCAGGTCGCGTCGCTCACCGCTGCGGTATGTAGAACATGACGGGGCGCGCGGCGCAGCGCTCCATGCCGGGCGGCGGCAGGTCGCTGGCGCAGTGTGCGCAGGCGCAGGGGCGGGGGGTGTGCAGCACGCCGCCGTGCACCGGCCACAGGCCCGACACGATGCGGAACAGGCTGAGGGGGGGGAATTATTGTTAGGTTATTACGGGAACATCGAACGAAACCAGGCTTGCCTCGTTAGTGAGATCAATCTCACGCAGGGGGGTAGGGGGGTCAAAAGCAGCAATAAAATGGGTTACGTAGCGTGGGTACGTTGCTTAACGATAAAAAAACCCCGACATATGATTATGAACATCGATTTTAACGAAACTTATCTAAGATCCATCACAGGGAATTTTAATACCATTTACAGAAAACCGCATTAAAATCCGTCCACCCGTTTTACCTCTAGAGTGCCACGGACAGACATACAGACAGACCGACAGACTTGCTTCAAACTTGTATTGGTTTCGATACCGCATATTTCCGTCAAAGCGATCTCAATTATTCACATTTTATTCGATCGCAAACTGGATGAGATATCTCGGTTGGTCGTCAGGCGGTTCATGCTAGCTTTTTTGTTTTCGATGGGGATATTCGCTTTCTGGAATATACAGGGTGTAACAGAAAGATGTAGTCATATTTTAGAGGGTTGTTAGGGACATCATTCTGAGCAACTTTCACTATGAAACCAATTTGATCAAAGCAACTTTAATTTTCACTTCTCTATACATACAAATTAGCTGACCGCCCGGACCAAAACGCATGGAGCAATGAAAAATAAACTT
The DNA here is from genome assembly GCA_963457715.1 of Argyresthia albistria. NCBI lineage: Eukaryota > Metazoa > Arthropoda > Insecta > Lepidoptera > Argyresthiidae > Argyresthia > Argyresthia albistria. The sequence continues at coordinate 7,906,404 of OY735275.1, read as the reverse complement.
GCTCAGATCAAATCGGTTTCATAGTAAAAGTTGCTCAGAATGGTCTCCCTAACAACCCCCTCAAATATGACTACACCTTTCTGCAACGCACAATAAACATTTGAGTTTGAGTTTGTTACACCCTGTATACAGGGTGACATTTAATTAGCTGACCATATTTTGGGGAATAATAGTACCCATCATTATGAACAACTTTCCCCAAGAAACATATAGCCGCAAATGAAAAATAATTTTCGTCCCCCAGTACATTGCCAAAAAATTTTTTCGTTTGCGACCATATGTTTCTTGTGGAAAGTTCTTCATATTGATGGGTACTATCATTCCCCAAAATATGGTCAGCTAATTAAATGTCACCCTCATATTTCGACCATGGAGATGACACCGATACAGTCACACAAAGAGATTCACAAAGTCTCATGTAAATAGAGTAGAAAGCATTTATTCGCTGTATCGGAACAAGCACACAAAATATAAAAGTTTAACATAAAATCAAGTACATATACATGAATGCTCATCAAACCCACCTAGACTTCCCGCAGCCGTTGGGCCCGATGATGAGCAGGTTGGTTCCCGGCTCGATGTCGAGGGTGACGCCGCCCGCGACCACGTCACACGCGGGCGTCACGATCGGCACGTTCCGCAGACGGATAGATAAGTCATCCGTGTATACTATTGTGCCTGGGGGGGAGGATTTTCGGTTAGAGGATATGGCGACGCCGGAGGGGATTTGTCGGTCAGAGTGTCGATAAGGGGGCGGACTCCAACCGATTTTTCATTTAATTTTATGACGCAACCACAATAAATAATGATTTTATTAAAAAGTATATCCATTTTGAACGCACTTCTGAATTATACTTCAATACTTTACTAGACATTATTATAAGTTTTCTGTATGTCATTCTTGTGTAGTACAATAAAGAAGTTACGAATTACGAAGTATTCGTTTCGTAAGTTAGTGCAAATTGTGCAAAATCGTTGCGGCAACATTCCTACGGCTGACGGTGGCTTGCGGGGAGCGCCCCCCGCGCTATCTGCTAAGCAAAACACTGATTTCGCGCCGTTATATCGCCTTAAAGAAACCAACTATGGTAGTAGGGTGTGGGTATGCGGATCGCAAGGTTAAAGTGGAGATGGTGACACTTGGCAAGGCGGTGACAGAATTGTGACAAAATCGTCCTGGAAGGTGACTCTGAAGGTCACGCAACAGCCACCAAAGTTAGTATGACGGGGAGCAAAAGCCCCCTCTAAACTTAAAAACTAAAACTACGAGTTTATGTTTAGAGGGGGCTATTGATCCCTGTGTGTGTCAATACACATCAGTATCCTAACTACGAGTTTATCTTTAGAGAGGGCTGTTGCTCCCCGTTTGTCTGTCAATGCACATCAGTATCTCACCCTGCGGCACCGGCTGTCCGTCCCGGAAGGTGACCCGGAAGGCGGCGCTGGGCCCGGTGGCGGCTGGCGCCACGTGCACTGCGCGCACGCACCGCCCGCGCGCCACCTCGCCGAACACGAGCAACATGTCGGCCACGCGCTCCGAGTAGCCCGCTAGGGTGACGATCTCCTGTGGAGTGGAACAAATGTTGTGTAACGTGTTAGTTCCTTAATTTCCAGTATTTGGAATTTTTCTCTTTGAGCTTGATCTTAACAAACACTTCGAAGAACATCGTAGTATCAAACAAAAATAATCGGTCAAGTGAGAGTCACATGCAAAGGGTTCCGTCCGCGCCATCGTACAAGAAACAAGTTCAATATCTTCAACCCTGTTTCAAAGGTTCTCGATAAGCTCTACAGTTATCCCACGACCTTGTCGCTGATGAGTGACGTTTACAGGGGGCGCCAGCTCTACGCAACTTAATGCTTGCCCTGCTTGGTCATCAAGCGTTAGTTCCACCTGTCTCCGCGCGCCAAAAAATCGTTGGAAAGCCGTATATAAATGTGTAAATGACAGATAGACATAGCTGTCCAACAATCTTTTGGCGTGTGGTGACAGGTAGAAACTAATGCTTTTTGACAGGTTCATGGCATTAGGTTGCGTAGAAGTGACGCCCCCCTGAAAACGTCACTCACACGCCAAATGATCGTTGGATAACTATATACGATTTATCTGTTCCCAGAGCCAAAGACACTTGCCGCGGCAGCGCATACCTCTTCTAAGTCATTCTACACGCACACTTCAACATACCTTGTAGCTGGACATGAGCCGCTCGATGGCGTCCGCCGCGGAGTTGAGCAGGTTGCGCGAGGTGGTCATGTACTCTGCGCGTGCGCTGATGCCCTCGCTTGTTGAACCTGCCGGGGAATAGCGGTATACTTAGTAGCCCCCTAACGCGCAAATGGGCAGAAAGGATGTCTATGTTTTCTACTATCTATTTTGAAAAGAGATCTCAAAATTAATCGTGAGAATTTCTACGCCCTTCTCCCACAGAAGTCCAATGTGACGAGGCAAAGTGTTTATGTGTTTCATAACAAAGGGGCTACACCATCCATACCTAGAGAATCTAGAATGAAAGAATGAAGGAATGAATGTAAGAATGGATGAGTCAATAAGTGAACGAATGGTTATTAACTGAAGAATGAATGAAGGAGTAAAAGAATCGAGGAATGAACGAAGGAATAAAACAATGAATGAAGGAATAAAACAATGAATGAAGGAATAAAACAATGAATGAAGGAATAAAACAATGAATGAATGAATGAATGAATGAATGAATGAATGAATAGAGAAGTTATTGATTGAATGAATGAAGGAGTTTACCTGTGGAGTCTCCAGTGAGGATCGGCAGCGCCAGCATGACCATGCCGGTCCCCGACCAGACGTACTTCATGCAAAACTGCTCCAGCATCACGTACCACAGCTTCTTGTTGAACACGGCGGTCATCTGGCCGCAGAGCTCGCCGTACGCTGATTGGAGCTGGTTGAGCTCCACCTTGGGGGGACGAGGAAAAAGATGTAAAACATGTGGCTGTGTTCATTGAATTGTTTGTTATACAGCGATGATGCATCTAACAAATCCACTATTTGAATGTCGGTTTGTGGCTCTTTAGCAGCCATATCAACTTACTCAAAAATCTTTTCTTCGTTCATTCAAATGGGCGGTCGTATACAAAATATCAATATTAATACGTTGACTAAGCAATCTGTATGATTTTATGGTCAATAAAAAGTTTGAACTGAACTTCCTTCATTCCTACATTAATTCTTTCATTCCTTTATTATTTCATTAAGTCCTTCATTCCTCCATTGATTCCTTCCAACCTCCCGGGGGAAAAGGTGGTGTTAATTTTGTATGTCATACAGCGACGATGCATCTAACAAATCCACTTTTTAAAACTTCGTGGCTCTTTAGCAGCAATCTAGTCAACTTAATAATGCATGTATTCATTAATACTTGTTTCCTTCACTCCTTCACGCCTTCACACTTCGCACATTAAATCCTTCATTCCTGCCTCCCTTCCCCCAAGCAGACCACCACTGTTATTATTATTTATGCCCTTAATTTCTACCTTCCTTCCTTCCTTCCTTCCTTCCTTCCTTCCTTCCTTCCTTCATTCATTCATTCATTCAGTCATTCATTCATTCATTCAGTCATTCATTCATTCATTTATTCATTCCTTCTTTTCTTAATCCCTTAATTCCTTCACTTCTTCATTTCATCCTTCCATTCTTACATCCTACCTTCCATCTTCCCTTCATCCTCCCTTCATCCTCCCTTCCATCCCCATCCTCCCTCCCACCCCAGCCCCTTCCCACCTTGTGCCCCCCGTAGAAGGCGACCTCCTCTGCGTGCGCGATGAGCCGCGCGTGCGCATGGCGCAGGTTGGCCTTCATGCGCGCCTCCTCGCCGGCCAGCGCCCCGAACCGCGGCGACAGCAGCCGCAGCAGTTGGCCGGTGAGGCAGATCACGACGGTTGCTATGCCGGGGCCTGTGGAAGAGAAACAGCTTATTGGTAGCCTTTGGAAGCATTTGGCACCGCGCACCGGTCGGTTTGACAATATTCACAACGCTCCAACACCGTGTGTGATCAAGCAGCCTATTTAGCGATAGAGCGTGCCAACCTTTTGACACTTGGCTAGACTGGACACTTGGGAAGGGACACTTGGCTAGACGGGACACTTGGCTATACGGGTCATTTGGAACGGGACACTTGGCTAGACAGGGCACTTGGCTAGACGGGGGACTTGCCTATACGGGACTCTTGGCTAGACGGGACACTTGGCTAGACGGGACACTTGGCTAGTCGGCTCACTTGGGGCGGGACACTTGGCTAGACGGGACACTTCGGACGTGACCCTTAGAAAGGATATGTCCTAACCTAACCTAATCGAACCGAACCTAAAACATGATCATCAACCGCTCACCCATGAAGATGTTCCCCTTCATCTTGCTGGAGTAGCTGGCGAGCGTCAGTACGATGAGCAGCAGGTCGAAGCAGGGCTTGGTCAGCGAGCTGTAGAGGTGGGCCACCGATGACGTGAACACGGACACGTCTTCCGTCAGTCTGGGAAAGAAGAGAAAAATATATTACTCGTAACAGACTTTTAGCATATGCAACAGCGTCTCGTTATGAGGCAGGAACTATTCGTCGCTATAATTAAATCACGAAACTGTAATTTTTTAAGGTTTTCGCAGACAAAAGAGCGCGAAAACTGAACGTTAAGGGCGGGCCCTAGGCAATCAGAACTTAGAATTTCACCCTTAACTTATTTTTATTGGAAATTAAATAAAAAATAAAAAGGTTAAAGCCAAGCTAAGCAAGTCTAACTGAGGAACATACTGTGACATTTTTATAATGATTAGATAAATAACAAGAAATTCAGATGCGGTGCGAAATTGTAAAATAAAACATTGTGACACACAGATTTTCTGGCAACTTCAGGAGACTTTTCAATCGAGCAAAATTAATAAAATATCGTTTATGGGAAAGCAGTCACGCTGACACTCGTGATAAACAAGCTAGTGAAAAACATACAGCAATAATACTCGTCATTCCGAGCGATTTGAGTTTTGCTAGAGGCTGTTTTTGCCTAGGGCGCCGTCTTAAGATACTGACCTGTGATCAGCGTTTTCTATTCTCGCGTCTAAGTTGGCCACCCTGTAGTATGTCTGGTTCTTGAAGTAAAGGTCGTACGCGTGGTTCACTAGGCGGGTTCTGTAAATAAGAACATAATCGATTGACTAATCTATGCGATGCCGATTTAGACTAAATGCGAAAGCTTCTCTGTCTGTAATTCAACTAATTCATGATCACTTTTTTGTCCGTCCATCCGTTTGTCTGTGATTTATCTCGGAAACACGTGGAGGTATCAAAAATTGATATCAATTACAATTAGGTTGCAGAATTTTTCATTAGTTTTCGCATTTATACCATGCAATAAGTTTCAAAATTTGCGGGGATGTGCATACAATCCTTCATTTCAAATAAGGGTAAAATCAAGCAACGATTTCTCCAAGTCAGATGGACTTCTACTTCCATATCCAAAAAGATTATTGCTGGGTGATGACGGGTCTCACCTGAAAGCCAAGGCAAGTCGACTCTCCAGATACCGGATCATGGAGTTGATGAAGGTGGCTGGCACCGCGATGCTGAACCACTGCAGCAGCAGGGCTGCGAACTTGCGCATGTCCTTCTGTACTATGTGACGCACTGCGGGTAGAATGCATGTCATAAATATGCGGTGAGCGGCCTTTTACGAATAAGATTGAGCCATACTTCAGCGCTGGCTCAAACTCAAACACAGCTCAAACTAAGTAAATGATAGATAGATAGATAGATAGATAGATAAATCATTTATTCAAAGGACATGGTACACACACATAAATTAATAACAAAAAAATCAATTTAAATAGACGGCACATAATAGCACGCACTATGCAATTAACAGTAGGTACCTACAGCTGTGTGGTTATGTGACTGTACCACGGCAGTGAAATGGCCCTGACTCAGCAATGTCACAGACGAATCTGTGACGCTGGTATTCTGCCAGGGCCAAAGCGGACGCACAACAGTGGCTCAAGTACCTACACAATTTAATTTATATTAGTAATTACATAAGAAAAACAAAATTAAATAATGAAATTATTTATGTTATTAATGGAATTGAAAATTGAAATAATTGGTATCAGAAATTTAATTGGAATTGAATTGGCAATAAAAAGAAAAAAAAAATGTATTGTATTAATTATGTTATGAATGTTAAATGATTGAGTGGATGAATGATATGCAAGGCATGAATGAGAATGAGTTCAAAATCGGAATAAGCCAATGAGTAAGTAAATTATAAAATAAATGAATCAGCAGATGAGTAAATGATTTGATAAATGAAGATCGACCGACTCACCTATCGACCCCTCCAAGGAGGCGACATAAATGGACAGAAATGTCCTTGTAAACAGAGCCGCCGTGTGAGCGCTGAGGAGGGCCACCTCGTGGCAGCGGACCCTGGGCACCATGATCCTGGCCAGCGAGAGGAGTTGGTGGAGGAAGGCCAGGTTCAGACCAGGAATGTGTTCTGGAGTGGGCGAGGCCTCGTCGACGTCCTCCTGTGAGAAGGTTATAATACTGGTAGATACTTGGCTAGACGGGATACTTGGCTAGACGGGATACTTGGCTAGACGGGATACTTGGCTAGACGGGATACTTGGCTAGACGGGATACTTGGCTAGACGGGATACTTGGCTAGACGGGATACTTGGCTAGACGGGATACTTGGCTAGACGGGATACTTAGCTAGACGGGATACTTGGCTAGACGGGATACTTGGCTAGACGGGATACTTGGCTAGACGGGATACTTGGCTAGACGGGATACTTGGCTAGACGGGATACTTGGCTAGACGGGATACTTGGCTAGACGGGATACTTGGCTAGACGGGATACTTGGCTAGACGGGATACTTGGCTAGACGGGATACTTAGCTAGACGGGACACGTGGCTAGACGGGATACTTGGCTAGACGGGATACTTGGCTAGACGGGACACGTGGCTAGACGGGATACTTGGCTAGACGGGACACGTGGCTAGACGGGATACTTAGCTAGACGGGACACGTGGCTAGACGGGATACTTGGCTAGACGGGATACTTAGCTAGACGGGACACGTGGCTAGACGGGATACTTGGCTAGACGGGATACTTGGCTAGACGGGACACGTGGCTAGACGGGATACTTGGCTAGATGGGATACTTGGCTAGACGGGATACTTGGCTAGACGGGATACTTGGCTAGACGGGATACTTGGCTAGACGGGATACTTGGCTAGACGGGATACTTGGCTAGACGGGATACTTGGCTAGACGGGATACTTAGCTAGACGGGACACGTGGCTAGACGGGATACTTGGCTAGACGGGACACGTGGCTAGACGGGATACTTGGCTAGACGGGACACGTGGCTAGACGGGACACGTGGCTAGACGGGATACTTAGCTAGACGGGACACGTGGCTAGACGGGATACTTGGCTAGACGGGATACTTAGCTAGACGGGACACGTGGCTAGACGGGATACTTGGCTAGACGGGATACTTGGCTAGACGGGATACTTGGCTAGACGGGACACGTGGCTAGACGGGATACTTGGCTAGACGGGACACGTGGCTAGACGGGATACTTAGCTAGACGGGACACGTGGCTAGACGGGATCCTTAGCTAGACGGGATACTTGGCTAGACGGGACACGTGGCTAGACGGGATACTTGGCTAGATGGGATACTTGGCTAGACGGGATACTTGGCTAGACGGGATACTTGGCTAGACGGGATACTTGGCTAGACGGGATACTCAGCTAGACGGGACACGTGGCTGGCTAGACGGGATACTTGGCTAGACAGGACACTTGACTAGACGAGAAAATTAGCTAGACAGTACACTTGGCTAGACGGGATACTTGGCTAGATAGGACACTTGGCTAGACAAGAGACTTGGCTAGAGGGGATGCTTGCTAGACGAGACACTTGGATATACGGGATAATTAGCTAAACGGGATGACGAAGTCGTCGGGACAGTAACAGCAACAGTTACAGAGCAGCAACAGAGTGTTGGCCAAGGAGAGCTAGTGCGGTCTTAGCCTAATCATGATGCTGAGGAATACTTACAATGTTCTGCTTATTATCAGTGTCGGCCTCCCCCCGGCAGAGGGCGCAGGGCTCCGCCCCGCATCGGCCTCCGCAGTGCGAGTCTCCGTTCTCTAGATTGTGCAGCTTGCCATTTTTTGCCACCTGCAACCATTTTTGGTACGCTTAGCGTGCTATAAATGCGTACAAGTGGGTATCTGTGCAAATATTGAACCATGCCCTGATGTAACCAAGTACTAATATTATTTTACTAAAAATCATAGTATATCATTACATAAGCTCGCGTTTGTACACTATTTTTATGTACAGGCGTCAATGCAAATAGCTGGGCCGGCCTACATACTAATTAATATGCAGGCCGGCCCAGCAAATTGCATTGCAGGCGGTACAATAATGAAATGATGAATTAAAAATATCGAATCTAGTCGATAATATAAAGTCGACTCGCTTCGATAGATGATCTTATCAATCTCGTAGCTATCAGAATTTTAGTGTCAGTTGCCCATAATTAAAAACACTCGTCAAAAATACACTCTCGTTCATCTACTTTACTATAGGACTGTTTTTTTTTTTTTTTATTTGATACATTATTTTATTTATTTATTTATTAGATTTGAGGGAAGCCATCGACTAACAACAACTGATTACAAGGCAACCGCAAAAGAGCTAAATTGTACCTACGCCAATTCTTATGGAAAAACATGCGAAGCTATGTTTAACTTACAAGTTAAACATAGCTTCGCATGTTTTAAAAGCGTTGTGACATAAAATACACTTCAGCCACATCAAACAATGACCTTCGTTGCATATACAAAGAGCTTATTGGAAATACACTTACGAAACCCTTTGTGCGATTTTCTGAATCATGTGTTTATGTAAGGGCACGCATCCATTTGTGCAGCTAACCCATAATAACTTTACGACTTTTCAAGAGTAATACTAATCTTTTTCCTTTGGAGGCCTGGTGTTTAGAATTTTAAGCCCATCATTCTGCATGAGCCCCTGTATTCTGTATCTTTAAATATTCGCTTTCTAAAAAAAAAACTAAAAATGTTTGACTAAACAGGAACGGGATTATAGTATATCCAATATAACAGGCAACTTGCTTGACAGATGTGAATCTTAGCCTGTTAGTGAGGGGATATTGCTCATAGAAATCGATTAATCAAAAGAATCGATACACCCTTTAAACATTTTGTGAATCGGAAAGATGTCTAACATTTCATTCTTGATTCTTCAGTTACCTTAAATATGGTTGAAAATGAAATAATAACATCTTTAAGTGCTAATAGCAGTGATGACAACTCTTCTGTTAGTTCAACTGAATAAACAATTTCGATTCTTTCCGATTGTTTTGATAACATCCCTAGTGTTTAAAAAGCGTATTTTATGATGGCTGTCAAGTTGCTTCTAAGCATGGATAGAGTATAGTTTAAAACTTTACACTTGCTTCGTATAAAGTGACTGATGTAATTTGAATTTGGAAGTAAGCGGGACATGTCAGGCAGGAGTAGGAGATACAGAATCGACCTACAAACCCGTTTCAAAGCGTTTTCTGGTCCAATCAGAATCATTGGAAGGAAATGACAGCAGATGATGAAGGAAGGACAATTTGTGTGGATCAATAGCGATCTGGTTGACTGAATTGAAAAGGATCGGGAAAGATGTTTGAGTACAACAAATGCAATCTATTGTCACTGGGATGAGCGCTCGCTGTAGCCTGAAATACTGGTTTTTACCTAGCACAGGCTCGAATACTCAACTTATTTCTGTATAAATGTTTTAGCGGAAGGACTTTAGTTCCTGACCTACTGAAATTGACCTTGGGAGGGGGGAGGGGGGAGGGGGGAGTTGTGGGGATGCACCCCCTACTACTCCCCCCGCGCGGAACTGCATAATTTCTGAGATATGATTTTTTTAATTTTTGGAGGTTACATAATATAAGGACTTTAGTTCCTGACCTACTGACCTTGACCTTGAGGTGGAGAGGGGGGAAGGAGGAGGGGGTAGATACCTCCCCTACTTCTCCCCCCCCGCGGAAATGCCTAATTGCTGAGATATGATTTTTTAATGTTTTGAGTTTTGAAGTTTTTTTGCATTGTTGGGCGGGGGAGTTGGAGGGTATGAGGGGTTGGAGGGGGGTTGCCAGAAGTAGGGGGTCGCCTCGCTCCGCTCCGCTTCGCTCCGGCTCCCGGTTCTGCTTATAAGTGTGTACCTAACAAACCTATCTTTAGCTTTCAAACAGGAAGTAACCTATAATTGATCCAATCGGCCTATATCTTATCACGAATAGACTATAATTCAAAACTTTTATGTAAGTAAGTACTTTAAACTTGCGACACCTTTGTATTTATTTATAACTTGTGAAGGTAAGCAAAGTGCTCTGCCTCCCCGTATGGGAAAAGGCGTGACGCAAATGTCATAAGCAAGTGCAGCTCAGCCAATGTTGCATTTGCATTATATACGACCGACAATTGATTAAAGAGTACGATTTTTTCTCCCAATTACATCAGAAACAAGAAAAACCAACATTTCAATCAATCATGCTACGCACACTGGGACGGCATGGCAATGGATTTAAATTTTTACCAATGGATATTCAAACGTATCGATATAGAAATAAGATATAAATTGCTATGGTTTAAACTAATACAGAAGCATCCCGCGGGATTGTCCATTGGTAATAACTTGCTATGCCGTCCCGGTCTGCGTAGGCCTTCAATCGAAGCAATCAACCCACTCACCTTATAATTATTGTTGTTCTGGCATGGAGGGGGTTGTTTCTTCTCCCGGGTTCCGTAGAGCGCGCAGGCGGCCAAAGCGACCCCCACGCCCACCCCTAACGCTACTGACGGCTGAACCCTAGACGCTTGCTCGCGAATCTTCGTTAGAATTGCTGGCATTTTGATTTTTTATTTGTTTTATACTTATTTATAAAAAAAATATAATATTTTTTTGGTAATCTCTTTTTGATTTATACTGGTTTGTTAATTTCACTTAGTTTATTATACTTTAGCTGCAGTTTTATTTAATATCCTACACTAATATAAAACACTTATAAAACGTATTAGGTAACGTATAGCAGATCACAGATATATTATTTAATTACTGGTTAATTTTTTAGTTTGTCTATTAAAAGGTCGTTCTTATTTTATAATCTTTTCAATACAAAAAGATGTAATAATCAACTTGATGTATTCGTCAGTGACGGGTGTCGTCGTGGCTCGTCCATTTTTCTGAAACACAAAAGAAATAAGTTTATTAAATTTATATTTTTTTTTTAAATAAATATGAGCGAAAATGTATGCGATTTGACATTTGCCACCACCGACGACACGCCGCGGCGACCGACGACACGCCGCGGCGGCAGTGGCGACAAACGTCAAATCGCATACGTTTTCACGCGCGGGGCAATGACCGCTATTGCCATGTTAAAAAATCCTACAATAGTAAAGATAATACGAGTATAGGCCGCGCAACATTTCTTTGGCGAGTAACCTCTCTTTCTCGCACAGGGTAGGGTGAGATAGAGAGGTGGCTCAGAGCCAAACAAACATGGCGCGGACTGTGCATTATTTCCCGCAGTGACCTCAGTACAAACATTAGGAACAAACAAGGTCAACAGATAATACTTATTTGTGTTTTAGACGACAATAATCTGATTTACGATTAGGAGTCTTTTTGATGACATCATCATCATACCTAATATTTCTACCTGCGACGAAAAATATATTCCTAAACAAAATCCAAAAAAACATTGTACTACTAATGAGGGGTTATGTAAAATAGATAAGTCATAGTAAAATAACAGACGAATCGAAACTTCTTGAAACAGCCCGTATAATAAATTACTTTAATGTTAGAGGCTCTAATCAGAAAATATCGAGATTGTTCTTAATTTTAACATAAACAACGTAATTAGGTACGTAGAACCACGCGAGATATTAATGAGTCAATTAAATTAGTCCTAATGGAAACAAATATTAGAAATAACGACTTGTTTGTATCTATTATAAAGTGGACAAATCTTTAGCCCCCAGTTTCCGAGATCAAAGTTTATGATCAGCTAATTTAAGCCAATCACGTCACGTGTCGCTACTTTGAAATCGGTCTAGTCTCATATAAGGACATAGGCCGAACAAACTAACAATGAAGAAGAATAGATGCTGGAGCGAGAGGGTCATCGATTTATAGAGAGTGCCTAGATACATTTTCCTTTGAAACACAACTCACCAATTTACGGGCGGCGGGCGGGGGAGCAGGTAAGAGAGCTGTGATTGGTCAGCCGCTGCGAAACTGTCTGGCGGCCCGTCATCGTACATAGGTTGCGTATGCGAACGTTTGTTGAATACAACAAACGTTTGGCGAGACGCATTCCCCCGCAGGCGCAGTCAATTGGATATATAGTCTGTGATCGATTTGATCAGCGTCTCAGAAACTGGGGGAACTTTACTCTACTCTTCGAAGAGAAGTCTGCTACCTACCATTTACAGAAAACCAAATGGAAATGCGTCAACCCGTTAAAAAAAATAACATAACAAACGCAATAACCCTATAGGTTAAATGTAGGTTGCAAACAACGACTTTGAAAAGTCAGTTTCAAAATAAAAGATTTCTTTTAAAAATCTATAAGCAAGGATTAGTCAACACATAAATGATTTTATATTGATAGAAGGACATTCAGACAATATACATTCAGACAATATACATTCAGACAATATATTACCTGTATGCTGCTATTTTTCACTCGTATAATTGACAATACTTCACGTACGAGTAGAAATTATGCCATTAAAACAATAACAATTACATACAACCATTAAAATGAAGTTATGAACACCCAATTATTTACAATGACTTCATAGGTTTAGATGTCGGTGTGTAGGTTTGTAGTTATTTCAACTTATTGTTATGTATACAATAAATAAGCAATCTTTTTCATTGCATTGAATTTATTGGTTTTGACTTGGAAGACTCTCTGTCAAATGCGGCATCATATCGTGTGGTAACAAAAGTGTAGTCGTGAAACGCGAGCTGCGTATACGCCACACGTGCGCACGCGCCTTGACCGTCAGCCATGAGTCAGTGAGACGCGACCGGCAATCCTGACGAGCAGCCTTAAGGGCGGGCCCTTTAGTATTTCATCCCTAACTTATTTTTAGAGGAAATTAAATAAAAAATAAAAAAGGGTGAAAGCCAAGCTAAGCAAGCCTAACTGAGGACCATACTGTGCCATTTTTATAAATAAAAAGAAAACAAATTCAGATGCGGTGCGAAATTGTAAAATAAAAAAATTGTGACAGACAGATTTTCTGGCAACTTCAGGATACTGTTCTATCGAGCAAAATTAATAAAATAACGTTTATGGGAAAGCGAAGTCATGCTGACACTCGTGATAAACAAGCTAGTGAAAAAACGTACCGCAATAATACTCGTCATTCCGAGCGATTTGTGTTTTGCTAAAGGCTTTTTTTTGCCTAGGGCGCCGTCTTAACCACGGACAGACAAGAGGAAACCACAAGACGCAGGAAGTACGAGGTGTGATGGTAAACGCTGCCAAACTCTTTGTCATGCAGTCATCGATATAGTATACAAGTCAGTGCATGCAGTGAGTGAGGCCCGTCGGTGTTTGCGTTGCAACCTAACCTAACGTTTGACGACCTCTGTGGCACAGCGGCTGTGGCTCTGCCTACCATGCGAGAGGTCACGGGTTCGATTCCCGGCTGGGGATTAAGATAACGAAAAAATACAGGACTTGGATGTTTACGTGTTTGTGGGCCTAGGAGATGCCATGTTAAAAAAATCCCAATATAGACCCGTTGTCGCCCACTTTTTTGGACATCGAAATTGTAATAAAATAATTAACTTTTTATTAATTAACTTTAAATTAATAAAAAGTTATTTAATTAACTTTAAATTTATTGAATTAAAAAGTTATTTAATTTACTTTAAATTAACAATTTCGATGTCCAAAAAAGTGGGGGACACGGATTAGGGGGACAACGGGACTACATTTTGTAAAGGACATTGGGAACATTCTCGCACGGTAAACGACACCTCTGTGGCGCAGCGTTTGTGGCTCTGCTTACCATGCGAGAGGACCCGGGTTCGATTCCCGGCTGGGGATAAATAAAATTTAAAAAAAAACCTTGGTTGTTTACATAGACATAGACATACGTTTATTCACTGAAGAAAACATGTACATCAACAGGCAATTTTCAACAGGCAATTTCAAAGGCATGCATGCATTTCATTTTACATGTTTGTGATGTCTCTGTTTCTGGTTCCCACGACACAGGGTATCCTAGTGTGGGGCCAGAAGCAATGTATGTAAACGTCGCGTTGTTTCACCTCAGGATGCCCCGTAAACAGTGGACAACCCCCGAGCTATTGTTGGCCTCATTATTCTGAACAACTTTCACTATGAAACTGAATTTTTAACCGACTTCCCATCCCAAAGGAGGAGGTTTACAATTCGTCCGGATGTTTTTTTTTTGATATTACATATTTGGGGCGCCCAGCCAACTGATTTGTAATTTGTATGGAGGAGTGAAAAATAAACTTGCCTGTTGAAATCGTTTTGGCAACAAAATAAAGTGTTTCGAAGTTTTATTAGGCTCGCTCGTGGTCATGATATTCGTGAAAGTAAAATAAAATTATTGCATGTTTTCCGCAAATATTGGCAAATATTTCATATATTGTACCTACTTTCTACATTTAATGTATGTATCTAAGCAAAGTAACTTTAGAGTTGAGTCCATGTTTATCGATGGTTTGATGTCCAAATATACTTGTTGATGCACAAAAAATAAAACGTCTTTTCCCATACAAAAGGACAGAATCAGAATCAGAACGTTTATTGTGGATCGTATAGTTTTACAGTTACGTGACAGGCGATTAATCAAAGATTAATTCAAAATAGCTTGGCTCAAATGAGTTTAACAAGAGTTTAAACGTGTCAAAGATAATTTTCCTTTTGGAAAAGGGGGTTTAGCCTGTTGTTGAATGATACACAATTTTGATTTTTGCGTGACATGGGGCTAGAACATAGACGCAGTAAAGGTTCTCACACGTTTTCCATTACCGTTCATTGCAAAATAATTTTAACCTAAACAGACAATAGGTGAACTATAGGTTACAATGTACAAAGGTTAGAGTTACTTCCAGCATGATAGCGATTAACCTGAGTCTTGAACTTAGGTTAAATCTAGCTTAGATGCAGGTAATTGCCTACGCTTGCGTGTCCTGTCTGTCTTCTAGAATCGTCGATGAGTTAATAGAGCTATTATTATACCCTCTGTGTAGGTTTTGGTCCGGTGGAGAGACTTCCTAGTAATCTGTAAAACGCTAGTGTGCAGGTAAGCGCGAAACTCGCAAACGGCTAGACCGATTTGTATGAACTTTTTAAAAATGTTTTTGATTACGGAAACGATCGTGCGGGTAGCAACAGCAAGGCTGCTGGATGGGTCCGTTTCTCTGTGGCACTTGTGGAGCACTTCCGTGTTTCGGATGACATTTTAACCTGTAGGTCCCGGCTGGCTATTATCGCTACTCTGTGGTAAAAGTCGTTAAACTGGTCCTAGGCCATAATAGGGCAGCTTGATAACTTTCTGACGGACGGATTGGCCAATACCCTCCTCCAACCCGCACTGAGCCAGCGTGGTGGAGTATGGCTCATACTCGTATCCGGGTAAAGGCCCGTTTACATTTACAATTTTGGAAGGTTCTTACAGGAAAGGTAAACGTTGAAAATCGCTGAGAAAGCTCTAAAGAAGGTCCTGATCGGTATCCTTCTGTTAAGGAACCCTAAAAACAGTCACAAAGAGCAAATACAGACGTCAATCATACGTGCGTGACAAAGGCGGATACACTGCCACCAACTTAGCTGTTCATTGATGTAGCCTTCACTCACATCCAAGGACATTTGGGTAGGTACCCTGAGACACGAAAAGATTTTGTTTAAAGTTTGCGCGTGAGTGACGTTTACATGGGGGCACCGCTTCTACGCAACTTAATCCAACAAACCTGTCAAAAACCGTTAGAACCACCTGTCACGGCCACGGCAAGCTAAAAGATCTGGGTTTGCTGGAAGAGATCTCTTTTTAGAGATTGCCTTGTACATTCTTTCTCTGTATCTTTTTGTTATTTGTCTTTTATCTATATATATAAAAATCAATTGCTGTTCGTTAGTCTCACTAAAACTCGAGAACGGCTGAACGGATTTATCTTATCTTAGTCTTGAAATGTTCGTGGAGGTCTAGGGAAGGTTTAAAAGGCGAGAAAAAAACGAATAATTTCCGGGAAAACCCTAAAAACAGCCCTTTTCTATTTCCCATACAAACGTTTTCTAGAGTCAATCGTTTTCTAGAGTCAATTTGAACTTTATTGCTATTCAATAAAGTTCATATTAAATTGAGGCAGTACGAAGTCTGCCGGGTCAGCTAGTGTGCAATAAATATACACGAAATATACGAAGATCGTTGGAAGACTGTAATTTGATTACCTTGGACATTACCCAATTCTGAAATTCCCTCCATTTTACAACGGCGGCCACTAACTGGCTGAATGTGCTCGACCACAAACTGGCTGAATGTGCTCGACCACAAACCGCGAAAAATACAATATCTCTACTTCCAGTTAGCCGGCAAAATCGCAGCATCGTACTTAGTTTTTTCATTGCATAATTTATGCAGCAGAGGCACCTGCTTAGTGGCATAGCAACGAAGCCTGTCGCGCATGCGCGAGGAGTCATAGGCATGACCTTGATCACGTAGGCAAACTTAGGAAGCTGGCACGCAGAATATTCCATTGAGTTGCCCCTAGACAACGTCTAATTCGCTAATGTCACGTGTGTGTCACGTGACTTTTCGTTCTCAAATGTCAAATAACAATAACATTTACATACAAGGCTTAAACTTGTTCTGGCCTTGACTGACCCACTGACCTTAACTAACTGATGAGCAAAAAAGTTCATTAACTGATATCCTGAGAGGCTTCGGAGATAAAATTATGGAAACAAGCGGAAGGGATGTTAGAATAATGATCCTTGCAAAAAATATTATATACCAAACCGAACAGATACAAGCTAACTTCTCAAAGTTTTCTCTGTTCTTTCTCCCATCTCTGTTAGTATCAAAGTAAAGTTGTTCAGTTTTCTGGAATTCCCTCTCAAACAATCAAACGATCACGTCTGAGGAAACAGAATGGAGGACATCAAATACTGGACGTAGAGCGGAACTTCCGTGAACTTAAGAATTACATGTAATCATCTATTTGGTCGACTAATCGGCAAACTATATTGAAAATTACATGACGATGGCTATCTGGCGATAATGACGATGATCATGATGATATAGGGAAAGACGTAATTGATATGAGGTGTTATTATGATTATGCTTATCATCCTATGCTTCGCCACATTACAAAGCTGTATAAATCATGAAAATTATCAATGTATGTATTTCTTTGTTTATAATAATAATAATAATAATAGGTAATAAATGTTTTGAATTTTTCATATATTTCAAGGTCTTGCCGGGCCTTCCAGTGCGAGCTGCGAGCGGAACGGACTCCGTACGGAGTCCGCTTAGCTCGCAATGGCGAACTGCAGTGCTTCCACTGAGAAAGAGTTCTTCGTATGCAGCCCGGTCAGCTCAGCTCACTGGCTCCGCTTCCGCTCATTTTTCTTTTCTAGTGGAAGGCCAGCATAAATGTAATAAATAAACATGAAAATGATTAACGCAGACAAAACAAAAGTTTTGAAACACTTTTCCATTAGAAGCAATAAAAATCATTCAGAATATTTTCAAAAGCACGTTAAAATGAATTTAATTGCAAGAATTCGTAGTGGTCATGCTTTATTTAGCCAACTAATTATCTAAGTAGTCTCCGTCTGTCTGTCCTCATCTTGGCACCAAAACCGCTCAAACGATTTTAATCAAGTTTTTATAGAAATAGCTGGGACCTTGGAAAAGGCTTCATGTCCTTTTCCAACAAGCATTATGCGATTGCGATTGCGATGTGCGATTCCTACTCGCACTTAACCGATTGTTATATAAAAATTTCCCTTGTTCGACCTTGTAAGTGTGTATATTCTGGTCCTACGTTCCTTTCACGTTAAAAGTGAGGAGTGTGTAGAACAAATGACATGCTGCGAACCAAACAACGAACTCGGTTGCCTTGACCGATAAAATTGCCCCCATAAAGTAACAGTTGCTGAACCAGTATTATTTACACTGTGAATGTATTTTGGAACCGCTTTTCATCGAAATTTACGAAATTACTGATAAAATAATGACATCTCCTCGTCGATTGTCCCTGAGTGTTGCATTTATGTTTTGATTACTGTTTTTTTACTATTGTTGTTATCACAAAGTTTTAATCAAAATAAGCCAACGGAGGATACTGAAACCTATTACTTACATGCCTAGTTTGGTTTCGTGTGCAGCTTGTGAGAATTTGGCGAAAAAACCTCGGCAATGTCGCAGAGATCACGTTTTCTAAATCCTGAGTGTCATGTCGTGATGGTACAATTATAGACAAAAGTGAAACAAGTGGGATTAGTGGGACCACCTGTCCTGCCTGATGGTCAGACGATATCATCAAATCGACGGGATGTCGCTATGGGTGGTGTTCAGGGGGGCAATTCCTGCGTTACCGAGATCATGTCCATGGTCGAAATATCGATTTTGAGATACCAAAATCTCCATCTAAAACAAGGAAAAGTTATTCTCACGACCAGCAGCCTTACGTACGACCAACCGAGATACCTCGACCCGTTTACCATCGAAATAAATATGAATCGAGAAAGTTTTCGACGGATTTAGGCGATCGTTTTATATTTATTTCGATCAAAAACGGGTCGAGATATCTCAGTTGGTCGAAAGGCTAGTCGCAAGAATAGCTTTTTCTTGTTTTTGATAGAGATTTCGGTATCTCAAAATCGATATGATTTTGAGATACCGAACCATGGACATGATCTCGCTAGCGCCAGAATTGCCACCCTGGACAGTGAGGATTGGCGTAAACGCAGAGATTATTCCCAGCAACGGACCGATGAGTACCGAGTTTGATGATGATGATTAATAAACAAAAGATGCATGAAATAAATGAAAAACAAAAACAAAAAGAAGAAAATGAAAAAAGTTGTTGAAGAAATTGTGAACAGATTAATTTTACTAAAGTTTAACTTTAACTATGTAAAGGAACTTTTAACGTTCTTGTGTTTTCCTACCTAGAATAAATACCTAGGTACTTACTAAGCACTAGCATATTTCAAGTATTCGTTTAACTCACACACACTAAATTCCAAGAAATATATTATAGTTTTAAATCAAAACCGGTAAATCAGGAATTAATCTTATCGGGTTCTGAGTTTATTGCGGCGGTTACTCAGAACGTTTTCAAATCTAGAATATTCTGTGATCTGCCTCGAACATCACTATGATCACGTGTTTGACACAATTTCAAATCTGCGACAAATTCTAAAGATTTTCGGGCAAACTCCCATTCAAATAATAAAAAAGTTTCACGCTTGCTTTTCACGCGGGAGATGCAGGTTCGAATCCCGATGTTGACTAATCAGATAAATACATTGAACGCATGTTCGGTGTTGGAAAACATTGTCGGGACCTCCAAATTTTAAGAACTTCACAACTACATTGTCGCAATAAATAAATGATTTGGATTTGAGGAAACCTATATCACGGTCCCTACCACGCAGCCGCTGTCGGCATCGGCTTCGCGTTCGACTTGCCGTATTATCATAATGATAAAGTTCATTCTTGCGCGTTTCAACACGTGTGCGTGGCAGGGGGGCAGGGGGGCAGGTACTCCATAGCTGCGGACTATTATCTCTTCTGTGGCTGCGGCGAATCGTGTTGATTTGACATAATTTGCCAACTTTTTTATTTCATACTTCGTAATAACGTCATATACTTTCAGTTTCTGTGTTATTTATTTGATATTACAGTTTTATCAGCCGGAACCGGGTGCACCCGGTGCACCCCGTTCTGACGGCTCCCAGAACCGGGTCTCAAAAATCTGGAACCGTGACCGGTTCTGCATGCCCTAGCGGCGATGACAGGGGCGGCTACTGTCACGCCAAAATAGAGTATTGAATAATTGGCTAAAATTGGGCACTATTGCCAACCCGTATAGGAAATCGCGTGACGCTAGGATATTTATATATGAACAGTCTTCACAGCTGCTTTTTTTAAGAATTTCAGCATACTCTCTGCCTTAATTGCATTAAGTAAAAATTAAAATCGGTCAAGTGTGGGTCGGAATCGCACAAGAAGGGTACCGTACCGTACCATCGTACAACATAACTTAAGCACTCAAAACAATCATAAAAAAATAAAGAATCTGTAGCTGTCACTGCACTAAGGCTGCGCTGATTTAATGATGATTATAAGCCATTCATTGTATGTTCACGTGAGGGAGGTTAAACTAAACATACCTACTATGCACGCTATATCGCTATTTGAACATTTTCCTTTCTGTTGCAATCTTCAATCTTTCGGCGTAAATAGGTATGTACGTTACCATACGTAAAAAAATAGGTTAAGTGCGAGTCGGAATCGCACAAGAAGGGTACCGTACCATCGTACAACACAACTTAAGCACTCAAAACAATAAAACATAAACAAATACAAAATTAAAAACACGTCTCTTGTATGGGGCCCCCCTTTAATTTGTGATATCTCTCGTATTTCTATGAAAATTTCAACTTTCTAGCTATTACGGTTCGTGTTCTAGGACCCGCTGACGGACAGACAGACAGACGGACAGCGTGGGCTTAGTAATAGGGTCCCGTTTGGCACCCTTCGGATACGGTACCCTAAAAATGATATGGATATTAAAATGAAATGAGTACTTTATGATTACAAATGCAAAACTAATTACGAAATCTAATGTGCACGGTCACCAGCCTTGATACCTATTTAACCTTGAATATTATTATTTCGTAACTTTACAAAGTTGAAATGCTATAAGCCGGATTACATTATAACCAAGTTTAAAGACTATTTGATTATATTATAATATATATAACCCATCTACGAGTATGTGTGTGACGGCGGCGGCGCGGCGGCGGCGGTGGACCGAGGCGGTGACTCGGCGACTGAATGATGGCCAAGGGATGCGAATTGACCGAGAACCTAAACAAGTTCATAAAAACAAATAAGTTCTTATATTTACTAAAATATATAATATTTCTTAAAAATGTGAAATTCTGTCATGTTTTAAGACGTGGAAAACGTTATGGTGTTTTGTATGGAAGCTCGCGCGGAAATGATCCTCTCTAAGATTGATGAAAATCGAGCGAGAATCCACTAGACCTTATAGTCTATTTATTTATTTATTTATTCAAGTAATCAACAGCGTTACAAAACAGATATATCCTTATAATTAACACCAATTACATAGCCAATAATAGCATACCCCAAAAAGACCCTTTTGTTATTAAATGTGTTTTAGTAAGGCAAAAAAGAAGAAACGGACTAGTAGAAGCGCAGCTGCTGTTATTATTCTAGGAATATACGAATGAGGGCTACTTTCCCATAAACGTTATAACAATCTTACAACTTGTAAATTACAGGTAAGTAGACCTCAAAGGTCGATCTATCCTCCAGTCTATCCTCCAGTCGATTCTATGCTCATGGAACAAAGGTCGATCTATCCTCCAGTCGATTCTATGCTCATGGAACAAAGGTCGATCTATCCTCCAGTCGATTCTATGCTCATGGAACAAAGGTCGATCTATCCTCCAGTCGATTCTATGCTCATGGAACAAAGGTCGATCTATCCTCCAGTCGATTCTATGCTCATGGAACAAACAAACAACAAAAATATAGGGACAGCATAAAAACTTTCACTGCGGCGTGGTTTGGAGGTGCCGGTTGTGAAATAGTCGTGTTTATAACAGTGATAAACTTTCTCCAACACTCACTTGATAGAATTTTGTGCCATTCTTAATTAACAGACTTCAAAAAGTAGGGGTCCTCAATTCGGTTGTATTTTGAAATGTTTGTTATCCCGAAACTGATACCTTTTATGACCCGATATCAAAGATTCATAGTTTATTTGATAGGCTACTCTTCCAGCTTAGTCCCTTGAAAATAAGAAATAGGTCCAGTAGTTTAAAATCTAAATAACAAAATCTGGAATTAGAATGTCATCCAGGTAAACAAACGCATCTTTTCTGTGACTTTGAAGTGGTCTTTATGGTAATTTTCATATAATTAATGAAGTCTAGTTTATCAATCAACTATTACTTACAGTGCCAAAATCGAAATGTAAATTGGATGTCTTATAGAATTCCTTGAAGCATTATTGCTTTTATAGCAGTAATCGGTATACTCTCATAAGGACATAGGCCGAAAAAACTTACAATAGAGAATAATAGACGTCGGAGCGAGAGGGAGATAAGTAATATACGGAATGGTATTCCAAAAACCAACGAAAAACCACTCACCAATGATGATACATTCCCAAAATCCTCTCATCACCAAATGAAAATAAAAATAAACACAAAAGCACCAGCACTCAAGAAACTCTAATCTCCTAAATACGATGTAGATTTTCTTGAAAATTGTCGCACGTCCGTTTAAGACTGCGGTTAACACAAGACTGGAGGTCTCTCTCTACAATATAGATAACTTTATCGTATCATCAAGCTATATTATGATTAAGCCCGTCTACACTGTAGTCTTTAAAACAGGCTATTGAAAGGCTATTTTTGATTGCCGATTTGATCCGATCATCAGGTCAGCCTCCAATTTCAGATATCATCAGCGCAGTTCAATGGAAATTATCATTATATTTATTTAGCGTTTGGTCGCTGTCGTCAACGTCACAACTCATAAAGGTGGCATCATGTTTTTATGATATCAAATATGGTTTTAAATTGGTTCTATTCCATCTGGATTTTGTTATGCATGTGATGTGTTAGTAGGTAATAATATTTTTAAAAGTATGAAAAGATTTGTATACGTAATTTCAAAATTTTACTACACAGAACAGACAGACAGAAAACTTATGATAGAAAAACCATGTACAAAGACGAGTTTATCTCTAACAAGAAACTTCTTCAACAAACCCCTCTAAGCCAACACTACCTTGGAATCAAGAAAATACAGTAAGTAAGTAAACGTAGCCCATTAATGTCCCCACCGAGGGGCACAGGCTTTTACCCGGATCCGAGTAAGATTGAGCCATACTCCACCACGCTGGCTCATTGCGGGTTGGTGGAGGGGTGTTACGACTACTACATACTAAGAAGTAGTGATAGTAGCCGGGACCTACAGCTTAACGTGCCATCCGAAACACGGAGTGTCCGATAATGTACTTAAGACAAATTAATCATCTCATTGGTATATGGTCAGCGCCGGGATTCGAACCTGCATCTCCTGCGTGAGAAGCAAGGTGAAACCCACTAGACCACGGAGCACTAAGAAAATACAAAAGATGAAAAAATAATATGTGAGGTTACTGATAATATGCAAAATATAATACAAGACAACGGGCATGTTTTATTTGCGTTCGTTAATATGTAGGAATACCCGTATCTGAAACGAGTAGAACCGGCTCAATATGAAACATTCGTAGTTAGCTTTTTACAATGCCAAGGACAAAACAGCATTAGTTTTAAGTCAAATCCTAAAAGAAACGAAGGTGAAGCATATTTTTTATAATAGTTGGGCACGAAGAAGAAACCAAAATTATTTTGTTTATTTCTTAAACACGACCGAGAACTTTAGAAGCAACCGCTTCAACTTTAGAAGAACCCACGAACAACCAACAGCACGATTATAATTTTATAGTCAAGACTAGTGTTGCCGCTCGATAGTGCCCTATCGATAGCCTATCGATAGACTATCGATTGTTGACGTCACAACGATAGTATCGATAGTCTATCGATAGTATCGATACTATCGATACTATCGATAGTATCGATACTATCGATAGGCCTATCGATTGTATAGATGATTTTGGCGTTTTACTATCGATAGTAAAACTATCGATAGTTCGGCAACACTAGTCAAGACCAGAATGTTTTTAATATTTTGATTATATACAAACCTATGGATTGACAGTGTCCAATATTCCTATATAGGGCGCCAAAACTAACATAGATTCCTTTTTAAAACCTTTCTTTTTGATTTCAGTAATCTGCAGACCGGCTATGTTTGCAAAAAAATTAACCGCGAAACAGTTGTAGCAAGCAAAAAAATCCACAATAGAAGTACTGTCTGTTTTGAAAGAGACAAAGAAATCATTGCTAAATGCCGCTGGCCGCTCCTGGATGTTTTAACGCCATTTAACAGCGATTCTAATCCTATACATAACTTTTTTACTGTTAGTCAATGCAGTAATGTCAACCATAAAACGATGTGAACGTTTTACTTTCTTGTCTGCCGATTGTATAAAGTAAGGTCACCGTTCCGGGTCAATATTTTCAATTCTGCACGGTTGCATCGGTGCACTTGGGTCACTTTTGACTTGCACTTGCACTTTTGACACGGTCATCATAAATATTTTCGTTTAACCATCTTAATAATCTGTGGTTTTAACTTGGGTTCTTCTTCTTGTTCCGGGTATGTAATTACTTGTTTTACAAACCAGTTGCCAAAAAGAGATTCTCGGCATGGCACCCATAATTTTTAATCACATGCCTGATAGCATACGTGGGTTAGACAATATAATACAACTTAAGACAGAAATCAGCAAGTTACTATTGAATAAAATGTACTACTGCATAAGAGAATATCTAGATGACACGACACTGTAGTTTAATACAGAATTGAATATTTGTATGCCACTGCGCCAAGCATAGAGATACGATATTACAAATATTTAAGATCATTATAATGAGTATAAATACTATAACCTATGTTTTACAAATAAAGACCTTTGACTTTGGCTTTGGTTTACAAAAGTCTATTTACACAAGGTTATTATATAGTCTTGAAGCGTAATTAATTTTCAAATAATCGGTTAAGTGCGGGTCGGTATCGCACACGAAGGGTACCGTACTATCGTACAACAAATCAAAAGCACTCAAAACAATAAAAAAATAAACAAAAAGAAAATTTAAAAAGTTTATGCCTTCACGAGATTTGAACCGACGACCTTCGGATTGAGAGTCTACTACATCATACCGCAACGGCTAACCACAACCATGTGGGTTGACGCGAAATATGCTATCATATTTAAATGTGTAGTATATGTGTCTATGACATGGTTGCTATGACAATAAATAAACAGTTTCAGTCAAGATCTCCATTTTGAAATGCGTAAGTATATCCAAACACGTCTCTTGTATCGGGGCCCCCTTTAATTTGCAATATCTCTCGTATTTCAGTATTTGTGGTTGGTGCGGCAACAGATATACACATTCTGTGAAAATTTCAGCTTTCTAGCTATTACGGTTCGTGCAGACGGACCCGGTGACAGACAGGACGGACGGACGGACGGACGGACGGACGGACAGACGGACAGCGAAGTCTCAGTAATAGGGTCCCGTTTGGCACCCTTCGGGTACGGTACCCTAAAAACTAGACACCTACCAAGTAATAGTTTTTAGGGTTCCGTACCCGAAGGGTGCCAAACGGGACCCTATTACTGAGACTTCGCTGTCCGTCCGTCCGTCCGTCCGTCCGTCCGTCCGTCCGTCCGTCCGTCCGTCCGTCTGTCACCGGGTCCGCCTGCACGAACCGTAATAGCTAGAAAGCTGAAATTTTCACAGAATGTGTATATCTGTTGCCGCACCAACCACAAATACTGAAATACGAGAGATATTACAAATTGAAAGTGGTCTCGGTACAATATACGTCTTCACAACACGCTTGAAAAGTTTATACCAAGGCCATTTTGTTTTGGTAGGTAAGCCTTCTTTTAATGAAACTAAATTTAAATGATATGGCAATGTCGTCCCCGGACTTCTACAAAGACTTTAAATATTAATTGATGAATTACGACGTCTCTATTTATTATGTAGAACTTTTAGAAAATAATTATAAAATTAATAGTTTTTAATTACTTTTGTTTTCATACAAATCTCAGAGCACAGAAATTAATTTTTTCCTTTTGGCCACTTCAAGTTTGGCTGCCAGTGATGTTTTAATTAAATACTCTTTGGTGCGTTGAAATGATGTTTTGCAGTCTGCATGACATTGACATAATGAGTGAGTGAACCTCATTGTACGGAAATTGTAGATGGGTGTCTCACGTTTTCCAGTAGGAGTAGGTTGTAGACAGTGCTGCTTACGGCGGCGTTTAGTAGGTACTAAAGGCCCTAAAAGCGCGGCAAGCTTTGAATCAATTCAAATGTTATTTTTCAACTAGCTACAAAGTTATTCTGACATAAGATGATAATTTGAACAAAACTTTTTGGGTATTTCATGAAAAATACAGTTACAGATCACACATATACAGGGTGGAACAAACGAATGGGCCCTGGAGGGAAAGTACCTTAAAATCTCAAGATATCCGTCCGTCCGTCTGTCTGTCACCAGGCCGTATCTCATGAACCGTGGTAGCTAGACAGTTGATATTTTCACAGATGACGTATTTCTGTTCCCGCTATAACAACAAATACTAAAAACAAAATAAATTTAATATAAAGGGGGCTCCCATACAATTAACGTGTTTTTTTGCGGTTTTTTTAACCGACTTCCCAAAGGAGGAGGTTTACAATTCGTCCGGATGTTTGTTTTTTTTATTTTTTTTATTTTTTTTATTTTTTTATGTATGTGCCTCGATAGCGCCTAAACGGATGGACCGATTTGGAAAATTAGACCGATTAGACCTATAGTGATTTTTGTGTTTTTCATAATAACTCGTGCAAATGCACATGGTAAGCATAATATTGTGATGCGGAACTGCTGATGAAGACCACATATGGCCACCAGATCTGCTCAATACTAGGTACAAAAATACAATGCGTGGCTGACGGGCAGGCAACGCATAGCCTAAACCGATGGACCTAGAGCCATGAAACTTTGTACAGGGGTTCCTTAGTAGCGTGGGGTAGCACTGATATGGGATTTGACAAAATTAATTCCCCTGGGGGGGGGGGATAAGGGGTTACAGTTAGTATTAAACTCAATCTAATCATATAGGGTTTGTGGAAGTCGGTTTTTTCTAAAGTTTACTTTTTGTTCCAATTATATAGATAATGGTACGGAACCCTTCGTGCGCGAGTCTGACTCGCACTTGGCCGGTTTTATTATATATATATTTTTTTATTTATGGCAGGATAATACTGCGCTTATTTATTATAAATAATTATAATACTAACCAAAATGAGGCCCAAAAATAATAATTGTGTGTAAATGTTTTTATACTTATATCGCAAACATAATTAATTATATTTAAATATAGCTTTAGATTAATATTGTACATTGCTCCTTGATAAGGTTACCCATTTGTTACTATATTCTGACCGCTGAGAGAATGCGATCCTGACACATGTAGTATGTGTGCCTGTCTGTCCCGCGCTACTATTCACCCTATCTCACTTGTGGGAGCGAGATAGAGTGAAATGTAGCGCGGGACAGACAGGGACATTTACATGTATCAGGATCGCATTCTCTCAGCGGCCAGAGTATAACAAGTTTAAGTATCACCAGCACGTATCATGTAACTAGGAAGGGCGCTGAATCTGAAATACAGGTTAATCCTAGCTCAGGTTCAGATGATTCCTGTTTTGTCTGACACAAATGCTCTGTATTAATTAAGTCTGCTATATAATTGTAAACCTTTAATTATGCAAAAATAAAATCATTATTAAATTATTATTATTATTAAGTATGACATTTATTCAAATTAGGGCACGTTAATCACTCATGCATCTTTGGACTGTGGATATAAGATTGTCTTTGCGCTTTCTTTTGTGACTGTACCATTTTATACAAACAGGTACCGAGTTTTTGATTTGGTTCCTTGATGTATGCCAGTATCGTAGCAAGTGGAGGTCAATAGTCTCCACCCACCCCTCTTCCGGGGAAAAGGCGACATTGTTTGTTATGGTTAAGAAACCGCCAAATCATCCTCGGAAGTAAATAATACGTCATACGGTTCCGTAACAACTACTGCACAAAAGAGGTCTAAGACACGGTTTCGTTGAGAGCACTAATGACTAAGTTGAATAACTCTGTAGAGTAGGACAAGTATTGCAAATGACGGCTTTCATAATGTTACCGCAGCAACACTTCGGTGATAGAGATGGGAACTGGTTTCACGACATGTATCGATGAAAATCTAATTGTTCATGAAAACTTTAGTAACAACATTATTCCTGATCAAAATACGTAATATGTTTGATGTTCAAAATGATTATTTATTTGTAAGTTGTTTTATTTAAATGTGTTTTTTTTTTCTATGGTAATTCAGGTTTTATTCTATTTAGTTTTTAGTTTTTTTTTGAAGTAAAACTTCTTGGGGCACGGGGGTAAAATTTATTTAACCTCTCAACTGTGGGTTATTCATATATTTGCTTTTCAATTGCTGCTAGCCGGGTGCTATCACGAGTGGCTAAGAAATGTAACGGAAATTGGAATCGGTGACGTCAGGGTCGGCTGAAGACTTTTAAAACCGCAACTATTTTCAATACGGTTTTTAACTAATCAGATAAGATAATAATACATTCGTACAATGAAGAATGTTAATTAGTGAGAGAAAAACCTGATGAAACGTTAAGAAATAAAAATTATTTTAAGCATTCTTCCACGAGTTCTTGATTTCCGGTATGGCCAAGATGGCGCCGCCGCCGCCGCCGCCGCTGGCTGGGATAAACAAAACCAGTGACGTGACCAAAAACTACTTCGTTCAACCTCTTTGTTGGAACCAGAACTTATGTTTGACAGCTGTGCGATGCGATCCATACAGTTTGTAAGAAAAGAGTTTCATCAATGTCACACGGGTCGATATGGATTTCTAAAACAAGCAAAGCAATGCATACATTTGAGCGAGACGGCTAAAAGACGTGACGTCAGATGGTATATAATCTGAGCGAGATGCAAATAGTAGTGACCTCAGAACAATAGTAGTGACACTATTGAATGAGTTAAGTATATCACCACGAGCGCGACAAATTGTAGATAAGGAATGGTGGGAAATAAATGACATGACGTATTAAAAGTAAGTACAAGTTTAAATAATTTCAAATAATCGGACGTCTGAAACTTAAAAGTAACTTGAAGCAGAGTTTGGATCTCAAAATTGGAAATTTAAATCTCTTTTAGTATAGGTAGGTATAGGTGTATAGTATAGGTACCACTTAATGATCTAGCTACAGAAGTTTTACTTCTAACACGTGTACGGTGCTACACGCGTATCTTTTTTTTTTATTATGTATCTACATGTGTACCATTCATTGAATAAGAAAGTGAATCTATACTCTTTTGTAAACAAAAAAAATGTTATTATGATTCTTATTATTTTAAATATTGTTTTTTTTTATATTGATGTTTGAATTTTCATAAAATTCAATGAAGTTTAAGAACTTAGCTTATATTTATATGTACAATCGATTTTGATTTTCCGAATACCGATATCAGACTTTCTGCGAGTGTTAAAGTTATGCTCATATTTTGTTTAGTAGCACAGATACTGTAATATTATACTAACACAGATAGATTGATGAATGATTGCTCTGATCAAATCGGTTTCATAATGAAAATTGCTCAGAATGATGTCCCTGACATAGTAGTTTATCATTTTGCGTTAATTCATTTATACCTTGTATAGGATTTATTCTAAGATTAGGGCCACCTAGAAGTATGTTAACCGGAACCATGGCGTTTAAAGTACAAATATTACTCGTAACGCCATCTCGTTATTAAGAAAGGTTACTAATTCTGAGCTCTATGCTATGGAATGAGCACGCTGTGGTTCTAGTCTAGGCTACATACTTTCACAATAATAATAAGGAAAACAGATTTTAATATTGCTGCTTCGTTCCACTCAGCATCGCAGTGTTTTACAACCAAGTCGTTAAGTTTCCATTACAGTACAATTGAAGTTACCCGCACAATATTTATCGCTGTGCAACACAATACAATATGCAAAGAGGCACATACATATAGATAAATAACTTAAACATGATTCATAGAAGACCGACCGCGCCAGACTTCTTTGACTCCGAGCAAGCTGTGACTTCTCTTTCTCGCAGAGGGTAGGGTAAGAGAAAGGGAGAAAAGGAGAGAGGTGAAAATACGCCACAGACAAGTCGATAGAATACGATACGATAGTTTGTCTAAAGGCTCGATCATGAAAATTTGACAGCCCGAAAAAGTGTTCGACTTCTGAACTGAACCTTATGACATCGTCGTACGCAATATTCATTAACGTTTCAATTCGAATACTTTTTTATTCGTGCGATGCGACCCGAAACTTGTCGCGAACCGTACAAACATCGACATCGATAAATCACTGTCCCACCACTGTCCTCTCGTTGCCGGAACGAAAGCCCTTTGTGCTCGGGAGCAACGTTCGTTGTAGATGCACAGCCGAGCTGGTCACACGATACATCGAGAGACAGCACGGAATACTTGCGCTCACATGCTTCGAGGAAGAGGTGAAGATTGTAGATACTCCTGAGTACTGACCGGCAACATTGCCATAAAATGTATGGGAATATTGCCGGTAACGACACGTCTATACTCCTGAGTGATTCTGTCTTTAACTTAAGACATCCAAAAAATTTAATATTTTGTCCGAAGTATGCTGCACCATGCCAAAATAGTTTCAAGAAGAAATTCGAAAAATAAATACCTACCCCGGGCCGGGACTCAGGAGGATATGGGTTGCTTTAGGAAAGATCTATGCAGAGCTATTAGAAATACAGACTTTATTGGGAGTTAGCGTCGTCTATTCGTCGTCTGAGTCAAAAGCCATCATGACAAGCTCAAATCGGTTCAAGTTGTATGTCAAAGTCAGTAGTTTTTTTCAGAGTCGACCGGAAGCTGACAGAATGGCATGGCGTCATGGCATAACGTCGATATTTTCTACTGCGTCAGAATTATACCTGATACTAACTCGTGGGCGGGTAAAAGAATTCATCCATGGAGTGTTGAATAACTCAATAAAAGTGGGCACCTGCCACCCCGTATGGGAATAGGCGTGTCACTGTATTACTATGTTTAAACTAATAATTGTTTACTGGTCTAGGAGTAGGAGCGCTGGTATTACCTACCGTCTCTCGCACTAGTCTAGACGAACGACCGTGTCAATGTGTCAGTTGCGCAATGCCTAGATGTGGGTTAGGTAAGACCTAGGTCTTGTGAGATGGCTGGACGTGTGCTTTCGTTGGGATTGTATGGTAAGTGGTGATCAAAAACAGTGACGTCACAGCACAGAGGAAGTAAAATAGAAGGTGGTAGATTATTCTATAGCCTCCTAGATTTTTCACATGGACAAAGGCCTCCAAGTTTTTAGTGTTCCGTACCCGAAGGATGCCAAACGGGACCCTATTACTGAGATTTCGGTGTCCATCCGTCTGTCCGTCCGTCCGTCTGTCCGTCCGTCAGTCACCAGGCTGTATCTCACGAACCGTGATACCTAGACCGTTGAAATTTTGACAAATGATGTATTTCTGTTGCCGCTATAACATCAAACACTAAAAAACAAAAGAAATTCAATATTAAGGGGGGCTCCCATACAACTTGATACAACAAACGTGTTTTATTTGCTCATTTTTGTTCGATATTGATAATGGTAGCAGGTAGACGCTTAAAATGTTCACAATATATTATTTACTTAAAAAATAAATATAATTAAATTAAAATTAAATTAATATTTAAGGGGGGCTCCCTTACAACAAAAGTTTTTTATAGATAATGGTACGGAACCCTTCGTGCGCGAGTCCGACTCGCACTTGGCCGGTTATTATTTACTTTTATTTCTTTGCATTGGGTTAACGACTCCAGTAGCAATGCAATCTCGTCCAGTTGCCGCGGCGTCATCAGAGGGACGCTATGACGCACGCGCGTACGTCATTTCCTTCATTGGGACTCGGGACTAAATGACTACGATCCCACTCTCGGGGTAACTTGACTTGATTGTGTTGTTTTGTGTGTGACTGTACGTACAGCTGGGAAAGTATGCCAAAATAGAAATCATTTATGGCAATAATGGTGGGCTACTGTCAGCCAAGCAGATACCCTCTGTCATATAGAATGAGTCTGGGAGGGTCGGGGGGGTCAACTATCTGCATGGCTGACTGCTATCCTACCGCGCATTTTATCGCGTCTTCTTTACAGTTTTGTATGGAGAAGTCGCGAATTTTGACGCGATTACCGCGGGCCTTTTGGGGCCGGCCGCGGCCATAGGTGCAGGCGGGCCTTTTAGTTTTAAATCTTGTGTAGGTACACTAGGTACCCTACTTGTGATAATGCTAGGTCGGAGTGTCAGAAACCAAGGCACATAATTATTAACACGCAATTAGCGCAGGAAGTTGCGATGATGAATGTGTTACACTGAGGATTCGCACGCAACCATACATACATACATATATGTAGAAACTAGAAACATTTTTAACCGACTTCCCAAAGGAGGAGGTTTACAATTCGTCCGGATGTTTGTTTTTTTTTTTTTTTATTTTTTTTTTTTTTTATGTATGTTCCCCGATAGCGCCTAAACGGGTGGACCAATTTGGAAAATTATTTTTTTGTTTGAAAGGGTTTACCTTCCCATTGGTCCCATTGACACCAGGTCAGGATCTGATGATGGGATCCTGGAGAAATCGAGGGAACTCTTCAAATATTATAGGCAGACCTATAGTGATTTTTGTGTTTTTCATAATAACTCGTGCAAATGCACATGGTAAGCATAATATTGTGATGCGGAACTGCTGATGAAGACCACATATGGCCACCAGATCTGCTCAATACTAGGTACAAATACAATGCGTGGCTGACGGGCAGGCAACGCATAGCCTAAACCGGTGGACCTAGAGCCATGAAACTTTGTACAGGGGTTCCTTAGTAGCGTGGGGTAGCACTGATATGGGATTTGACAAAATTAATTCCCCAAGGGGGGGGGGGATAAGGGGTTACAGTTTGTATTAAACTCAATCTAATCAAATAGGGTTTGTGGAAGTCGGTTTTTTCTAAAGTTTACTTTTTGTTTCAATTATAGAGTTATTACTATTAACTTTCGGTTGAATAAATATAAGATATATAGGTAGCGGGAGGCACAGGACCGGAGCGGATAGCGTGGTAGAGAAGAGTCCTATACCCAGCAGTGGGTAGGGTGTGGGCTGATTGATGATGATGATGATGATATAGGTATCAAATAAATGTAGCCCATTAACCTCCCCACCGAAGACCACAGGCTTTCACTGAGTTACGAGTGAGATTGAGGCGTACTCCACCACGCTGGCTCAGTGCGGGTTGATGGCGGGCAGGGAGCACTTATCCAGCGGAGAGCGCATAGATACATTTTCCTTTGAAACCTACCTAGATTTATTGGATTACCTTGGCCACAAGCCTATTGCGACACCCATCCAGGGCTTCGTCTTGGCCGGATGTTGCTACCCACACGAACGTTTCCGGTGTGCGAATAGGTACACTAGACTGCAAATAAGCACTAACACAGTTACCTACACCTAAAGTGCGCAGTATAAAGTGTATGGTTTGGGATAATAGTTTTTTTTTGTGTTGCCCACAACGAGTTAACCAAACAATAGCTCAGTTTAAGGGGCAGAATCATTAAGACCAGGGTACAGTTAAATAGTTAAAATGTTAAATGACTCGGTTCCTCCCAGAAAAAATAAACGGTCAAGTGCGAGTAGAACTCGCGCACCAAGGGTTCCGATCACACTTCGTGCCTACGGAACCCTTCGTGCGCGAGTCCGACTCGCAATTGGCCGGTTATTTCCTTTTAAAGATCGGAGCCCTAAAAGTGAAGACATCTCATTCCAATTAATCGTAGTGTTTGAAAACATAATTGAAAGAATAATCCCAACAAAACATGCATACGCATATACAAAAACGCCAGTCTCGCAGCCTGCGCAGTTTATTCTACCGTAAAAAGTTGTGAGATCTAATTTTAAACCAAGTCGGTTAATATAACCAGTATTAGTGTACGTTAAACATCGATAGTTTGGTAATTCGATAGTATCGATAGTTTAACTAAAAACTATCGATAGTATCGATAGCCTATCGATAGTTTCATTTTTTTGGCTAAGCGTGATATCAAAAAAAATATTACACGAAACGGAGTTTTATTTTTATATATTCGAAATAGAAATAAAAAAAATCAGCATTCATCATAATAATTATGTTGCTATTTTGATGATTGATTTGTGACTTTAATTATTAAAGTCTAAAATCAATCATCAAAATAGCAGCTATTTTGTTTTTAAACAACAATTCGTTTAATCTCTTTTCTTTTAACCTATTTCTGCGTTTTAAACAGTTTGTGGATGTTTTCTCGCAACATTGAAGTTGTTATAACAAATAACAACTTCAATGTTGCGAGAAAACATCCACAAACTGACTTTTTTCGTGTAAATAAATGATTTACGTACTGTAATTCCCCTACCATAGAACACAATCTCAAACCTGCATGCCTCGCCTCTCGGGATATAACAGTATTACTCAAGTAAACAATCGATCGATAGTTTAGAAAAACTATCGATAGTATCGATAGCCATTTACTATCGATACTATCGATAGTCTATCGATGTTTAACGTACACTAACCAGTATCTGTGTATGGTAGAATCTTTCCAACAACTTTATTATCGTATACTGTTAAGTACCTACCTAATTAGTTAACTAATAACATTTATAGTGATCGGATCAATATAAGACATCTTTATTTCTTCAATAATAATTAGAATGACTTGGCAATCGCACGTAGAAAAGTTGTCGACTATAGGACCGTGTGTGCAACGTAATGTACCTATTGCTCTCGCTCCGAAATAATTCGTTGTTTTCTTATTAGTTAAGTTTATCTTTATTTAAAGATATGTTGTGTTGAGTAATAATATTCATTTGTGCTCTGGGTGCTATAGAGTGGTCAGTTGAGCGCGATTGCCAAGTTATTCTAATTATTATTGAAGAAATAAAGATGTCTTATATTGATCCGATCACTATAAATGTTATTAGTTAACTAATTAGGTAGGTACTTAACAGTATACGATAATAAAGTTGTTGGAAAGATTCTACCATACACAGATACTGGTTAAATTAACCGACTTGGTTTAAAATTAGATCTCACAACTTTTTACGGTAGAATAAACTGCGCAGGCTGCGAGACTGGCGTTTTTGTATATGCGTATGCATGTTTTGTTGGGATCTCATTTCTTTTTGTAAGTAACTTTCCTTTTTTTCTTTTCGGGTACTATTTCTTGTGCGTTAGATACCGACTTTCTCAAAGCCCACTCCCTATCTCTATGGGCTCTTCTCTGTGGCATTGATGTTACGATTTGTGACAAGTCTGGGCGGTGAATTATCTATATTAATAATTCCGTCGAGGGGTACGGTAGACTCAATCAAAACCTTACCTGAATAATAAAACATAAAAAAATATAGATTTCGAGTCGACAACATATATCCGCAAAATTCGGATTGTCGAGTATTTTGTTAAATTCTAATGTTACTGAACAGACAAATCGCAGGCGCCATATTGGCCACGTAACTTAGAGCCATAGACAATGGTCTCTTCACACATGTCTTCTAGGGTTAGAAACCGGTAAACTGCGTTTATTTGCGGTTGCATTCATGTTCCTTTTCTGTATACGATTAGTACATAGTGTAGATGTAGCTTAATGGTAGTTTTAGGCATAGTTTCCCAACAAAAACATGCCGAAGGAAATGTGGATGTAGCTATAATGGTCGTTTTAAGCATGGTATCCCAACAAAAACGTGCGGAACGATAGTGTGGATGTAGCTTTAATAGAAGAAAATGCCGATTCATAGTTCACAGACAAAATACCGTGCCATTCATTTCTGTCACAGAGAAAGTAATCACATTTCTGTTGGCAGAAGCCAGAATCATTGAGGAAGCCAGTGAAAAATTGAATTGATTGCAAGAAACATAATATTATGCCGAAAATCGTAAGTATTTCATTTGT
The DNA here is from genome assembly GCA_963457715.1 of Argyresthia albistria. Lineage (NCBI taxonomy): Eukaryota > Metazoa > Arthropoda > Insecta > Lepidoptera > Argyresthiidae > Argyresthia > Argyresthia albistria. The sequence continues at coordinate 7,870,243 of OY735275.1, read as the reverse complement.
GCCAGGCAAGATCGCATTCTTTCAGCGTGGTCTTTCATAACATTTTGCATTTGCAGCCGAATCTCCTTGCATTTGGCAAACATTGCCACAATTGTGGAAAATGGATGCAACGAAGGGCTCTTCGTAAAGATGGTGAGTAACTGTGTGAATTTGGTTGTATGTTTTCTTCTGTGGATTGTAAGTAAGACTCAATAAGTACTTATTTACTTCCAGTGGCATGCAATTTCTGTAAACTTATGAATACTTACTTACTTCTCAATACTTACCTTCCAAAGTAAATAAAAAGACTGATTAATACCATACCTTATTAAGGTGATAAATATTTAACGAAAAATATACAGGGTGACATTTAATTAGCTGACAATATTTTGGGGAATGGTAGTACCCATCATTATGAACAACTTTCCCCATGAAACATATAATCGCAAATGAAAAAAATTTTTCGTCTTCCAGTACATTGCCCCGATCAGCTGAATTCAAGTTACTATGGGAGACCCAAAAAAGACCCAAAAAAAATGTTTTTTGCGACCATACGTTCCTTGGGGAAAGTTGTTCATAATGATGGGTACTATCATTCCCCAAAATATGGTCAGCTAATTAAATGTTACCCTGTATAGATAAATTGTATGATAATGTTGTTCTAATGTTGTTGTTGTAGTAAAAATGTTGTTCTTTATTGTGTAATTAACCATACTTACCTTCCAAAGTAAATAAAAAGACTGGGTGCTTTATAACAGAGAGGTTTACCGAGAGTAAACCTTAAAAACTATTTGTTTTGTTAATTAAAGTTCGTTTATTTTAAGGTTGATTTTAAATTAAAGTTATTTAAGTAAAAACATTTGTAGTTTTAATATTTATTAAACACAATGAACGATGCTAAACGAATCTATGCCTTGCTTTGCCTTTAATATTCCTTGAGAACCGATAACTACAGAAATATCTACCTTCATTTTGTACCCACATTCACATTTTACCCGAGCCCGAGCGAAGCCGGGTTTTCATCTAGTATAAATATAAATCATACCTCAAACCATGCTCCGTGGTCTAGTGGGTTTCACCTTGCTTCTCACGCAAGAGATGCAGGTTCGAATCCCGGTGCTGACCATGTACCAATGAGATGATTAATTTGTCTTAAGTACATTATCGGACACTCCGTGTTTCGGATGGCACGTTAAGCTGTAGGTCCCGGCTACTATCACTACTTCGTAGTATGTAGTAGTCGTAAAAACCCCTCCACCAACCCGCACTGAGCCAGCGTGGTGGAATATGGCTCAATCTTACTCGGATCCGAGTAAAGGCCTGTGCCCCTCGGTGGGGACATTAATGGGCTACATTTACTTTTACTTTACCTCAAACCAAACCATACCGCGATTCAGGAAATGCACACCTAGCGACATCTAATGGGGAATAGCGATATTAGACAATATTGTAACCGCTTTATTTAAATCATAGCTGGAACCAAACCATACCGCGATTCAAGATACACATAGCGACTAGCGACATCTAATGGGGAATAGCGATGAATCGAAGTAGTCGTGTACTGAGCTTATTGATAATTAATATATTATAAAATTGGGGCTAAAATTGCGCAATGTTTGAGTTTTCCTTGGCTTTGCAGGCTAAACTTTAACCATGCTCAAAATTTTAAGCTTGTGGGTTCGCTAGAAGTAACCTTTTGAGTTTTCATCGTGAATCAGTGAGTCAGTGAGTGTCAAAATTGAGGAACTTTGAATTGCTGTACCTTCAACTCTACTGGTTCAAATTTATTGAAATTTTGAGAATATGTCTTATGTGGTGCCTTTTAGCCGCCGGGAATTCAGGTTTCTATCTTTATCCACAACGGAGTAACAGGTAGGTCAAATATGCTCTGAATGGCTTCCTGTAAAGGATGTTACTGCTGCGCCCGTATGTTTTGCTTTTTGCTCGACTTGGCTTGGGGGCGCTGCCGCGCCCCCAGATAAAACAAAATACCTAGATGTCGTAAACCGTTATATGATAATTTCTGTAAACAATCTCACTTCTTGCCCACGAATAAGCTAACAGAGTAAGAAAGTCCAGCGTCTCACAGAAACCAGTGGCCTCTGGCTAATACCGCTTTCTATAGCAGCCAGGGGTTCTAAATGCCTTTCTATTACAGCCCGCACCTAGTTAACTAGGCGTCTTGTAGGCTACTCAAGACCCTAGGCACAGAATTACGAATACACGTTAGCCTTGCCGCGTCATCGAAATGGACTAGTTATGAACTTTATTTTAACATGGTTGCCAAATTACAACCATAACGAAGTCAGTTGCAAAACAGATAGACGAGTTCAGTATCATAGGTTCCAATGGCATCAGTAGTGGATCTCCCTCAACCGCCAGTTAGATCCACGGTAACAGACGGTGGATCCTAAAAGATCCTACCCAGACCAATGCAACGGTGGATCGCAGTGAACCCCTGACTGCTGTTTGCTCGATTGGTGGTGTAGTGGATTGAGGGGTCAGGACAGAGACTATATATCCAATTGACTGCGCCTGCGGACGAATGCGGCTCGCCAAACATTAGTTGTAATCAACGTACGCAACCTATGTACGATGACGGGCCGCCAGACAGTTTCGCAGCGGCTGACCAATCATAGCTCTCTTGCCTCGTCCCCCGCAGCCCGTATGAGTTGTGTTTCAAAGGAAAATGTTTATATGCGCTCTCCACTGGAAAGTGCTCCCTGGGTCAGGGCTTCAGGAGATATTTTCAAGCTGGTTTATCGCGGGTTAGTCTTTTAGCGTATTAGTCCAAATGCGTCTCGATATCCATTCACTTTTTAGGGTTCCGTACCCGAAGGGTGCCAAACGGGACCCTATTACTGAGACTTCGCTGTCCGTCTGTCCGTCCGTCCGTCCGTCCGTCCTGTCTGTCACCAGGCTGTATCTCATGAACCGTAGTAGCTAGACAGTTGAAATTTTCACAGATGATGTATTTCTGTTGCCGCTATAACAACAAATACTAAAAATCAAAAGAAATTTAATATTAAGGGGGGGCTCCCATACAACAAACGTAATTTTTTTGCTCATTTTTGCTCGATATTGATAATGGTAGCAGGTAGACGCTTAAAATGTTCACAATATATTGAGTATATTATTTACTTAAAAAATAATAATTAAATTAAAATTAAATTAATATTTAGGGGCGGCTCCCATACAAAATGATTTTTTTTTGCGGTTTTTTATAGATAATGGTACGAAACCCTTCGTGCGCGAGTCCGACTCGCACTTGGCCGGTTATTTTGATGCCTCACATGATCGTTGTGGAAATGAGCAATACTCCAATGGTTTAGTATTCATGAAATACAACACAAGCAGGATAGGAAGGTATAAAACCGCAATAATATCCTAAGCAATTATTTCGAAACAGCAGCAGATGAATGGTCTTGCAACAACACAGTTCGTAACGAGCTGAGAAATATGCTGAGTGGTTGTACCAATAGCCGTTTGCAAAGTTTTGTTTGATTGTATCTTGACTCGGCTAATGTAGACTTCATGACCTGGGCCCGTATTCTACTGTTCACAAGCGACAAGCCTGGCAAAAACTTCAATACGAGCTATTTGGTATTCTACTAAAACCGGAATCCAATTCACAAGCGCCAGTTTGACGCCAGCGTACTTCATGTTCTACTGTCCAAAACGTACTTACGCTGCCTAGCCTTTTGATAAAAAGCATTTTCGAAAGCGTTTACGCTATGCTATCTTTGCATACAACTTTTCAATAACCTTCATATGACGTTTCATAGGTGGTTTTTTTGATCCCGACGCATACGAGAAGGGTATTAAATATATCCGTCTGTCTGTGGCATCTGAACTCCTGAAAGCTCCCTAATGGATGGACTGGATTGGAATTTCCGAGCAACTGATGAAATAAATAAATAAATAAACCTAATTTATATAACCTAACACCTAAGCTTTTCATCGGTGTAAGTATTAAGGTCAATTATGTTTTGTACAACATGCTGCCGGCTTCACAACTTCACACAGCAAAAACAATATTTACACAAAGAACCGTTGACATTACTCATCGTATCACAACATTACACACTTGCAGTATGACATAGTTATCAGGCGCCGATAATGTGTGTCTATGCGTGAATTGTTTGACTATTCTAGAGATAATTTAAAGTTTTATATAAAAATATCTGGCCACCGAGCTCTTCTCGGCGGTTGGTAATACAAACACAATAAAATATTATATTTCATATTCATCAGACTGCACTAACATCGATCAATATGCTGCTCTGTTTTTAAACAGCTGCAAACGGGAAGCAAAAGAGGTGCCTGTTTGCTTAAAGCAAGCAAGGAGGATATATAGCAGATTATGAATTTAGATTCGACCTTATTTCAACGAAACTTTTTTTGTGAATTTTCCGAGAACACCCTCCAAAAAGTGTCACGTGATAGGAAGTCACGAAACTAAATTTTTGATTGTCATTGGAATTTATGGCTTATTTTCATTGTACTAAAGTGAAATTGCCAATCCTATTGAAAAAAGCATGAAAACTCGGAAACGTGATTTTTCAGTTATGAAACGTAGTTTTATCGATTTTTTATCCCCAAAAACTCTTATATTGCATCATCGAAAACTACAGCGCCTTTTTCTAGAACTCAAAACATATATCGTTACCCGTTACACACAAATATTCCTCATATCATAAGATGGTGGCCCTCGGCCAGTCTCGGCTGACGAACCTCCGACTGGGACTCGGATCCACCAATTGGAGATATCATTGTAATTTTAACGCGGTGCGTACTTTGCTATTCATTCCATAATATGTGGCCACGGAACATTGTTTTCCGTGGGTGTAGCTGAGGCGCAATTGTGCCCAGCCAGCATACAAAATTTCATTAAAATTCTATATTTCTTGCTATTTCCATTCCACCAAAGGCAAATAAATGTTTATCTACTCTCATGTCATAAAGTTCGAATTACAAACTTGAAATCGAATTCATAATGACGTACTTTATAAACGCAATATCAAATTAATCAAATTAAAAATAATAACACTACTTCCCGAACAGAACTAATTACTATTAAACTTTTTTTTCAATAACGATACAGTTCTCCTTTTTTTGGGAAAGGCAAGGGTCTTGAAACCGTACAGCCAAGGTGTGATCGTCTGTATCGTTGGAAAGTTTTTTTTTTAACTATAGTTGACAACCAAACAGCCACTCAGTGTTTGATAAGTACTTGGAGGCAGGAAGATTTAAACAAAGAGGTTCATTGATGCCAAATAATTCTGAGTGCCAAAGTTAGGGTCAGTAAAATGTTAGAAGAGTGAATTGTTTCACCTACTTTTTAGGGTATCGTACCCGAAGGATGCCAAACGGGACCCTATTACTGAGGCTCCGCTGTCCGTCTGCCCTGCCCGTCCGTCCGTCCGTCAGCGGGTCCTAGATCACGAACCGTAATAGATAGAAAGTTGAAATTTTCACAGAATATGTATATCTGTTGCCGTAACAACAAAAAATACTGAAATACGAGAGATATTACAAATTAAAGGAGGTCCCCATACAAGTCAATCCGGAGGTGGTGAGTTCAAATCACCGTGAGGGCATAATCTTTTTGAAGTAAAACTTCTTGGGGCACGGGGGTAAAATTTATTTAACCTCTCAACTGTGGGTTATTCATATATTTGCTATTCAATTACTACTAGCCGGGTGCTATCACGAGTGGCTAAGAAATGTAACGGAAATTGGAATCGGTGACGTCAGGGTCGGCTGAAGACTTTTAAAACCGCAACTATTTTCAATACGGTTTTTAACTAATCAGATAAGATAATAATACATTCGTACAATAAAGAATGTTAATTAGTGAGAGAAAAACCTGATGAAACGTTAACAAATAAAAATTATTTTAAGCATTCTTCCACGAGTTCTTGATTTCCGGTATGGCCAAGATGGCGCCGCCGCCGCCGCCGCCGCTGGCTGGGACAAACAAAAAACCTCTTTGTTGGAACCGGAACTTATGTTTGACAGCTGTGCGATGCGATCCATACAGTTTGTAAGAAAAGAGTTTCATCAATGTCACACGGGTCGATATGGATTTCTAAAACAAGCAAAGCAATGCATACATTTGAGCGAGACGGCTTAAAGACGTGACGTCAGATGGTATATAATCTGAGCGAGATGCAAATAGTAGTGACACTATTGAATGAGTTAAGTAGGTATATCACCACGAGCGCGACAAATTGTAGATAAGGAATGGTGGGAAATAAATGACATGACGTATTAAAAGTAAGTACAAGTATAAAATAATTTCAAATAATCGGACGTCTGAAACTTAAAAGTAACTTGAAGCAGAGATTGGATCTCAAAATTGGAAATTTAAATCTCTTTTAGTATAGGTAGGTATAGGTGTATAGTATAGGTACCACTTAATGATCTAGCTACAGAAGTTTTACTTCTAACACGTGTACGATGCTACACGCGTATATTTTTTTTTAATTTTCTTTTTGTTTTATTGTTTTGAGTGCTTATGTTTTGTTGTACGATGGTACGGTACCCTTCGTGTGCGATTCCGACCCCCCCTTGACAGATTTTTTTGTTTACAGATTTTGATGCCAAATAATTCTGAGTGCCAAGTCAGGGTCAGTGAAATGTTAGAAGTGTGAATTGTTTTACATACTTTTTTGACTTAACTAAATCATCATCATCAATAAAAAAAATGGCCAAACAGTTTCTAAAAATAGCGCTCCTAACAGGTTTTGTAGCTTGGCCTACTTATTTAGGCTCAGCGGTGGAAGTAGGCAGGTTTCCTTTTCACTTTCCGCGGTGCATTTACGAAGTCTTATTTATAACTGACAGGTAAGTAGGTAGTTACCTCCGTAAATGGAAAAACGTACATTAAATATACAAGTATTATTTTACTGTTTGACAGTACTTTTTTTCATATTCATATTCATATTCTTTATTGCGCAGAAACATAAAAAAAAATACATTTACAAGAAACATTTTTGTGTGTAATATTTTAGATTCTAGACTCATAAATAAAAATTTCTAGATTCATAAATACTGCAGGTTCTAGATTCATTAGTTTAATATGCTAATTAGGGTTTTTAATACTTAACCTTTTATTAAGTTTACATAACTGGTAAGATTAAACAAAAATATCAAAATAAAAAATCGCCAGATAAGTCTGTAGATCAAGATATTTGGTTTGCTAGGTATTGTATATACATGCCGCTATTTTGAATTAATCTTCGATTAAGCTGTAACATGTGAGTGACCACTCTTGCTGAAACCGCCGGTTACTATGCAGAAAAGAACAGATTTTATCCCGTAAACAGAAGGCCTAATAGGTACCAACTCTTAAAGCAGAACCTAAACAGTACTGTCCTGTTTTTATTTTTTTATTTTTTTTCTTTATTTGGGACATCAACAGCACAATACACAGAACAAAATACAGTTAATAAGGCTAATGACAGATGTCCACAGAAGTACAGTAAACATAATGTAAATAGGAGCTGACGACGTTATGCTAAGTTTATCCCTTTTGTTTCCTTTTTTTAGGGTTCCGTACCCGAAGGGTGCCAAACGGGACCCCTATTACTGAGACTTCGCTGTCTGTCCGTCCGTCCGTCTGTCTGTCTGTCACCAGGCTGTATCTCATGAACCGTGGTAGCTAGACAGTTGATATTTTCACAGATAATGTATTTCTGTTGCCGATATAACAACAAATACTAAAAATCAAAAGAAATTTAATATTAAGGGGGGCTCCCATACAACAAACGTGATTTTTTTGCTCATTTTTGCTCGATATTGATAATGGTAGCAGGTAGACACTTAAAATGTTCACAATATATTGAGTATATTATTTACTTAAAAATTAAATAATTAAAATAAAATAAAATAAATATTTAGGGGGGGCTCCCATGCAACATTTATTTTTTTGGGATTTTTTATAGATACTGGTACGGAACCCTTCGCGCGCGAGTCCGACTCGCACTTGGCCGGTTATTTGTACTAAAACTTAAAAGAAAAGGGCAGGGGCATCCATCCCAGAGGGGGTTACTTATGGTTACGTACCTACCTATTTACGCCGAAAGATAGCAATAACACAATATGACGTAGACCTGTGAAGATTGCTTTTAGCAGAAAGGAAGATGTTCAAATAGCATTATAGCATAGGTATGATGAAGGGTTCTACTCACGGTGCAATCTGTCTCGCGATTAGTTGCTGCAACTTGTTGCCTTGCAACCGATTGCAGGTGAGTAATGCGGCTCACTCAAACGATTTCGATCAAAAGTAAGAAATTGCCTTGAAATCCAGAAACTTTCAGTTTCAGGTGTGACGAATACACGATGTTTTAGTGTACCGTACCCGAAGGGTGCCTAAAGGGGCCCTATTTCTAAGGCTCCGCTGTCCGTCTGTCCGTCCGTCCGTCCGTCAGCGGGTCCTAGAGCACGAACCGTAATAGCTAGAAAGTTGAAATTTCCACACCAACAACAACAAATACTGAAATACGAGAGATATTACAAATTAAAGGCAGTCCCCATACAAGAGTCGTGTTTTTAATTTTGAGTGCTTAAGTTGTGTTGTACGATGGAACAGTACCCTTCTTGTGCGATTCGTAATTTTCGTAATTTCTTTATTGTACTCACATGACAGTAAATAAATTAAAAGTAAAAAAACATTTTTAAACAAAGCTTTTATTTAATGCCCTAAAAAGAAGAAAATAAAATTTCAATTCAATCAAATGCGTCATTTTATTACATTACACAATTTATACGATATAAAAGCTTGTTGCGGGATTTATCTCCAAGTCTGTGCAAATAGGTGCCTACCCACCTAATTAAGTCTACACAAGTAAATCTCGCAACAAGCTTTTATATCGTATAAATTGTGTAATGTAATAAAATGACGCATTTGATTGAATTGAAATTTTATTTTCTTCTTTTTAGGGCATTAAATAAAAGCTTTGTTTAAAAATGTTTTTTTACTTTTAATTTATTTTTAACTTTTTAGTCTCAGCATCAGCTCAGCTCCATGTCATAAAAAATATTCTAGGACTAAAGTATTCGTCAAGACGAATCGAACGAGCCCAAATTCGACGGGCTTGCGATGTTTTATGACAGAGTTCCCATGACCGTCTTCCGTCTCCAGCATCAGATCAGCTCCATGTCATAAAAAAATATTCTAGGACCAAAGTATTCGTCAAGACGAATCGAACGAGCCCAAATTCGACGGGCTTGCGATGTTTTATGACAGAGTTCCCATGACCGTCTTCCGTCTCCAGCATCAGATCAGCTCCATGTCATAAAAAAATATTCTAGGACCAAAGTATTCGTCAAGACGAATCGAACGAGCCCAAATTCGACGGGCTTGCGATGTTTTATGACAGAGTTCTCATGACCGTCTTCCGTCTCCAGCATCAGATCAGCACCATGTCATAAAAAATATTCTAGGACCAAAGTATTCGTCAAGACGAATCGAACGAGCCCAAATTCGACGGGCTTGCGATGTTTTATGACAGAGTTCCCATGACCGTCTTCCGTCTCCATCATCAGATCAGCTTTAAGTCAGAAGTATATTGCATTGTCATCCGACTTATACACGTATGCGAAATTTCAGCTCAATCGGATAACGGGAAGTGGGTCAAATTCAAGCCGACATTTTTGACGCGAACCGTGATACCCACAAACAAACAAACAAACAAACATACATACAGTGCAAGTTTAATAAAAGCTTTTAAAATAGCTTAACATAGAAAAAATATGTACAAAGACGAGCTTATCTCTAATAAGAGATTTCTTCCAGCAAACCATGTTGGGTAGGAGACGGAGATGATAGGTAAGGGGAAGAATTGCGCGTACAAGAAAACTATTCTAGACTAAACTATTCCGACTCGCAATTAACCATATTTTTTTTAGTTTGCTTTTCTGCCAGACCTTGTATAGCAAGTAAACCAATGATTGATTGACAGGTTGTGTAAACTACAGTCGGTCAGGCAGAACTACACGATAAATATCTAGAGAGCACAAAGAAACGTTATTTATTACGTACGTAAATCATAGTTCAACCTACTTATATGTGGCGTAAAGCATGGTATTCCTATACGTATGAAGAGACTTATGAATGTTGAGGAAGCCGGAGATGTATACCAGGATCCAGGGCGCACTTATCCAGTGGAGAGCGCATAGATCATTTTCCTTTGAAACACAACTCGCCAATTTACGCGCGGCGGGGGACGAGGTAAGAGAGCTGTGATTGGTCAGCCGCTGCGAAACTGTCTGGCGGCCCGTCATCGTACATAGGTTGCGTATGCGAACGTTTGTTGTATACGCAACCTATTGTACGATGATGGGCCGCCAGACAGTTTCGCAGCGACTGACCGATCACAGCTCTCTTAACTCGTGCCCCGGCGCGCGTAAATTGGTGAGTTGTGTTTCAAAGGAAAATGTATCTATGCGCTCTCCACTGGATAAGTGCTCCCTGGTTGTATCCAATCAACATAATTTGATAAATTATCTATAAACTTATACTCAGACTTATATAATTCTGTATTGTTTATAATAATAATAATAAACGTTTATTTGTTTTTTTTTTTATAAATTATACTCATATATCTATCTAATTAGACGACCTCTGTGGCGCAGCGGCTGCGCATCTGCCTACCATGCGAGAGGTCCCGGGTTCGAATCCCGGCTGGGGACAAAAAACCCAGGTCTTGGATGTTTACATGTTTGTGACGTCGCTGTTTCTGGGTCCCACGACACAGGGCGTCCTAGTGTGGGGCCAGAAGCAATGTATGTGGCTGTATGTAAATATTTATGTCTAATTTTCCGGACGAAAAGCCAACAGTGGATATGGGCACAAAAACTAGACCTGTAATACGGTAGGGGATACGGTCGATGGCCATAGGCCTGCAATCTATGATAATAGCACATTATGATGAAACATCCGTGGCTATCGAGGTTTGTAAACTAAGTTACATAGTTGAAAGACAAAATACATGTTCGACGGAGATGGGCGAAACCCCTGTACGCAGGGGATGTCCCGGCATGGTATCGTCAGGCCAGAGTTGGCAACATCCAACGTAGGTGTAAACGGTTCCAACCAGGGAGCACTTATCCAGTGGAGAGCGCATAGATACATTTTCCTTTGAAACACAACTCACCAATTTACGGGTGGCCGGGGACGAGGTAAGAGAGCTGTGATTGGTCAGCCGCTGCGAAACTGTCTGGCGGCCCGTCATCGTACACAGGTTGCGCATATATTCTCATATGAATAAGGTTCTTTAAACCTGAAGTCAAAACTTCTTCGTGAGATGGTTCATCTATACGGCGCGTACCGAGATTACCGATACCCGATACCACGCACCCCGGTACTATCTACGTCATAAAATACAGCAGCAACCGGCAAGTATCGAAACGCGGCCTAAAATCAGCACGTGTCTCGCTCGACCACATTGCTATCTGCAATCCGCAGGGATATTATCCTGTCGCTAGTTGCGGACCCCTGCCCGCATAGTCTGCAGTGGGCGTGGCGCATTGCAGGGGTAGTGAACATGTTTTGAACGCGTTAAAGTTTATATATTTACAAGTATACAAGAAAAGTATTTATTTTATCTTATATGTTTTAAGTTAACTCGCAATTATCGTATTATGTATGACGCACATTAATATAGATAATATATTTTTGTATTCTAATAACAATAGGTCATAGATTAGTTTCTGTGGTGCTCATTATATGTATTACATTGTTTTGTTACCTAAAACTATTTATGTACAGTTTTAGTACATATTACTAAAATATATTTTCTACACACACAGACAGACATTCTAATTGTAACAGTGCTAGAGAAGCTTCAAATAGATTTGCACGTCAACCTCACATTTAAAAGCAGTGTTGAATAACTGACTAAAATTGGGCACAACAGCCTCTAACAGACTAACCTCTGCTACAGATAAAACATACATTTTGTGTGTACAATTACTGTTGTATTTTTTACTACAACATGACAGGACTTCTTAAAACAGGTCAGTCCGTTAGTTTGTTTGTTCTGTAACTTGGATCAGATAATTAGATGACACTGTGCTGTGCATGCATGCGCACAATCACACAATCACAATCCTCAGGTCTTACATTCTTGCCTGTAGCATATGTATAAAACAGTAGTGAAGAATTATGTGAGAATTTAATCATCTGAGTGTTCATTCGCTAATTACTTTTATCAATAACATTAATCATTGATTGATGAGTATTATTTCACCATCCTGATTAATCCAAAATATTTTATGTTATCTGTACAAACAAGTGGGTGTTGAAATGATTCCTGGACTTTGATCTATATACATAGTTTATAGAGAATTACAATTTACACATTACATGACACACAATGTACATATCGAACATAAACAAAAAATATTAAAATTGTGACGAGTCCTTGTAACAAGAACTGGGAGTATAATCTATTCGGAAGTGATTTGGACAGGTTGAGTGATACCTGTTTTTGCTAAAAACAAATAATGTTGTGCCAAAAAATCGAGAGCATTTGTTCAGTGAATGATTGTTTGTTTAATTTATTGTTTAAGTTATTTCTAAAGCCCTAATAGATGCTACATTATTGTAGTATGCCTTTTTAATGTTCACTTTTTGGTTTAGGTATACATGAAAAATGTGGCATTTAAGGGAATTTCAACAATTGGTATCCCAGAAAGTTTTGATGTTCTTTGTCGAAGGTCGACCCATGTAAAGTCTATAACCAGTTTGCGCATTAATTAGTGTTTTTAAGCTGCCCTGTTAGCAATACTGTGAAATAAGTATAAACTATTCATTCATCTGACTGTTTTATTTCATTCATTTAATCAATTCAAAAATACATGTCACTATGATTCAGAAGCGAGCAACATTATTTTGCTAAGTGACATTTCAACCTGCCAAATCACTTTCATCAATTACCAAATAGGGCATAGACTGTTGGGAATCACCAGTGGAAAAGAGCAAAGCCTGCCAAGCAGTGGGAAATCATCATCATCAAAACAATAAATATAATGAGTTTTCATAAAATAGCAGAAATAATCGGAGTACTCTCATTTTGAGCAATAACATACCTGAATGTGTGACACATAAACAGTGATTTTGCCAGACTATATTTTTTTTAGCGAATTTGACGAAACAATGAGTGAGAGAGCATGCTTCTTTGTCGTTAGTTTGTCGCCAGTGTAACTAGAAGCATCTATTGCTATAGTAATATTATTATCATTTCCTTTGTTTACAAGGACACACATTATTAGAACTCAATGAACCTAATTAGAATCTCATGAGACTGTTATATTTTTACAACGTTGATTATTATCCAATCTACAAGGATGTACTTTCACGTAAGTATAACGATACGAAGTAATGATAAAACTTATAAACACAAAAAACTTACTTACCCAATTCTTGCGTAGTTTTCGTAAAGTATCCTCCTGTGTTATGTCAGGATCTTATTGATGTCGACGCGAGCAACGTATAGCTAAGATCGTTGTGAATAATCTGAAGTTCGAGAGACTGGATTTTATTGCGTCCTTGATTGCAAAACTGTAATAAAACGAATTGAAATGGTAAAAACACACTACAGTAAACAATACAGCCATCCGCGAGCAAAATCCTCGAAGAACTGTCAACCACAGAATACATTATATCTGTCAACAGCAGACTGTCTGCAGTGTTGCCAACTCTTTTTTTCCTAACCCACTAAAAGTGGTTCTTGAAACCACTAGAAAGCCATTAGATTTCAAAATACACTCAAACCACCAGGAAACCACTATAAAAAACAAAATTTTGGAATAAAAACAAGACTAAAATTAAAATACAATCATTTATTACAGTTTAATACAAATAATACACAACTTGCAAACAAATTCCAGTTTAAACAATTTTAGGTCAGGTTTAATTTAAATCAGAAAATCAGAATTTAAGGTCATCCTCAGAAGACGAACTACAATCAGTTGTAAGATATGAACTGTATGATTCTTTTGTCCCAATTTTTCTAATGACATTATCTGGCAACTGGTAGTTATTGCAACATTTTCCCTATTGAACACAATATAAAAATTAAGTGTTAGATCATATTTCTTTCCACTAACAGTATTTGACGGAACCACTACATAAATCCACCAGCCACTAAAACGAGATTTTCCCCACCAGGAGGGGTGTCCAAACCACCAGATTTAGTGGAAATTCCACTGAGTTGGCAACGCTGACTGTGTTTGTCTGTCTGTCACTGTCGTCTGTCATGTCAATCAAATCAAAATCAAAATCGAGCGAGAGGTTACAAATAATTATCGATATTTTCCACCAATAAGAGTGCAATACGAATGCCGTCACCAATCAAAACAGATTCTAGGAAACCATCCGCCAATAAAATTTCAGCAAAACTGACTTTGCAATACCATACCTCGCATAGTTAGTACTAGTAGGTAGGACTGAGTTGCCATACTCAAATATAAAAAAAAAACTTATTGCTATCCTAGCATTAACTGGTTGGAACAAAAGTACAGTCGCGTGCACGTACTAGTTACGACGTCGTTACATGTCGTGTATTCTACTCCAACAACATTAATTTTATATTGTTATATAAATCGAATCGGAAACGCAGATGGCACTTGTTGACTGTACCTACCGGTTTACGTTGAAGTCAACTGTTTCGATTTTTCTGCTTTTTAACCCCCGCCCGACGTAGGCAAAAGGGTTGTTATGTTATGAGTTTGACGTGTGAGTCACTCTGTGTGTCTGTCTGTCTCTCAGCACGTGGAGCGTAAACGGGTAAACCGATTTGAATTTTTTTTTTTATTATTTGAAAGTAGATTTCTTGGAGCTATTTCTTATGGTACTATCGAGCTGGTCTGATGATAGAGTTTTAAGGTGGGAGCGGGAACCCTATGATGCTTACTAGTAAACATAAACAATCGTTGTACATGCATACATATCTCAAATACACTATTGCACATGCTGTTACATTTTAATCTGACATTTAAGTGAACTTGCACTTGCAGCCTTGATTGATGCCCAAACCACTGGACTTAATTAAACCTCGCTCTACCTCACTTTAATTTGGGTAGGTAAGTACCCATAGGTGCCGCCATCCACGATGACGCGTGACGTAGCTATTTGCTATTTCATTATTTAATTTTGTTTTTCTTATGTAATTACTTATATAAATTAAATTGTGTAAGTACTTGAGCCACTGTTGTGCGTCCGCTTTGGCCCTGGCAGAATACCAGCGACACAGATTCGTCTGTGACATTGCTGAGTCAGGGCCATTTCACTGCCGTGGTACAGTCACATAACCACACAGCTGTAGGTACCTACTGTTTTTTGTTGTTATTAATTATGTGTGTGTACCATGTCAAATGAATAAATGAATTATCCATCTATCTATCTATCTATCTATCTTGCATCTTTGTCTTGTCAGCAGAGTGCCCCGATGAAAAAGAAAGATGTAAATAGCTACGTCACGCGTCGTCGTGGATGGCGTTACCTATACTAACTTATCTATTTGAATAAAATAAATTAAAATCTTTTTCTTTGAGTATTTACGTAAAATGATTTTATTGATATGTTTGGGTAGGTACATTAGACTCGTAGACACAAGACCTTTGAGAAAATGGTACCATTGAGTTGATCTGATAATGGAGTGTGAAGCTCGAAGTTGTGAGCTGGAACCCTGGGATGCTTACTAGTAAACCCATCGAGTTTAGACTCATTAGATTAGTTGTGATGAGACCTTTTAATTTCACCTGATGATGAGACTTGGTGATGAATCTTTGCGCTATAAAGATATAACATGTATTCTCTGATGCCTGAGAGCTTCGAAGAAGTGTGTCAGTAGCTGGACAAAAGCTTATCTGATAGAAAGATAAACAAACATACAAATAATTTGAGGTTATATTTCGTATATTCCTCAAAATGTTTCCAAAATATTTGTCACCAAAACGCAAAAATCGGCTTTTTTATACGTCGAAGAGACCATACACAAGCTACATTTGCATTTATTGTCAATAATATTGTCAGCAAATTACTTTTCGTTCACCAAAATTTTACAATTTTTATTTTCAATTTCCAGAAAAACTGCGCATTTCCTCGCATAAAGAAAAGTACTTTGGTATGAAAAGTGACTGCCAGCTATCCATTAAACACCTTTTTATAATGAAATTAATTATAAACGATGATATTTTCTATCTGGAACCCACCTCTCAGGCAAAGATTAACCAAAAAACATGTACACAAAGTTTAATTTGGATGGAAATAATAATATATTCTAAATAAAGAATTAAACTTAATTAAAATGAGATTTTCGTTGACTTGTAATTTTTGGCGAAGATTTACAAGTCGAATTATTTTTATGCATGCTGAAACTTTTGCGTAAATAGGATCGTAGATTTTTTTAACGATCGAAGTTGGGCGTCGTTAAAAGTTGTATCATGAATAAATTAATAATACAAATATGTCCTAATTACTACTAATGTTTATAGTTATGTAGCATGTTCATAGTTATTTTGAACTATTTTATTGTTACCCTCATCGTGTACGGTAATTTAAAAAAGACCGCTTTTTGATCCTCACGCCCTGTTTGACGTCACGAAACGGGGTTCTCGGCCCGCCTCACCGCACCCTATTCTTTCCATCACAAAACGACGTATCTGACTATTTTTCCTTGCAAAGCAGTTTTTATACATGGTGGATAAGGATGAAATTGCTATAACGATATATTTAGTTCGGTTTCTGGACATTAGTTAGCGCTGCAGTCGCAATTTCAAGACATGCGCGAAGTCAGCCAATCACGAAACAGGAATTTTGACGCAATTTGCAAATGGCCGTGAAAAGGACCGACTCGGGGTTTGGTGTATGAAAAAGCTAAAAGGTTTTAGAATTCTTATCAAATACTAGTGAATAACCCTTGATTCAGTGTGGTGTTGTTACAAAGAGACAAAATGTGCCAAAAAGTGAGAATCCAGTCTTAATGGTGGCATAGGATTCGCTGGAAACCACCGGGAGGGACGATCGAAGACATTTTGCTGACAGAAGGGTAAGTTCTTCATTCTATTTGCCTCTAAATTGCCTGTGTACTGTACTCCAATCTCGGAATTGGTCAGCGGACCAGTCTAGGCGGCCGAAATCAGTCCAACCGCCAGTAAAATGTTTAGCTATGGCGTCAAAAATAGTCGATATGTTGGCTGCTTTCAGCCGGCCTAAGTTTGATCGTGATTCCTCAATTAGAGCATTGTCCTCCGTGTTATTGAGCTAATCTAATCAGGTCCGTCGCCATTAGGGCGCTGGGGTCCTCATTTCGCCTACCGGAAGGTCTTGTGGCCTAATTTCTGGCAAAAGAGAGGTGTGTCTCGCTACATAGGTATACTTATAGGACTATGCAAGGTGTGATAGCTTACAGGAGGAAGGACATTGATATTGATCACGTTTTCCTCGTTCACCGCCAGTTTACAGCAACAGTGTGCTTATTTCTGCAATTTCGAAGGCTGTTTACCGTTTGTGATCATGATTCAGTGGCCTCTCTCCACTTTGCGCAAATAGTCGTAGTTTTTGTGATAGTCGTGTCTAACGCTTTGATAATGGGAAGGCAATTGTGTTTATGATAATTATGTAATGTGTTTGTGGTAATGAAGGCTTCTACTTCTTCTTACTCTTTACAAGGCAACTAAAATACTGATTTTCCAGTAAAGATCTACAGTTTGATGTTATTGATTAGTAATCTACCTGTGTAAGCTATTGATGGAAGCAACTGTATAGTGGTTTTTTTTTTAAAGTTTACAATTAGATTGAGATTGTGGCTTGAACTACCTGGTCATCCCTATTCATCATTATCACAATCTGGTGGTTTTTCTGGTGACTTCAAATCCAAATTATTTATTGCAACATTGTGGCTGTAAAGATCTTAAAATTATGAGGTTCCGACACTGGGAATTCGGGCTGTGTGGAAGTAAAAGGATTCTTAGGGCTTGGATCATTCTGGTTCCTACGACACAGGGTATCCCAGTGTGAGGCCAGAAGCAATGTATGTGCCTGTATTTAAATATTTACATAGTATGGCTAAGAACACACAAAATATGATGCAGCTCTTCTAAAAGTCTGAGACTCTAGTTTTCCTGATTGTTTGTTGTTACAAGGGCTAGTGATGATGATATTTCAATTCAATTCAATTCAATTTGTTTATTTCAGGTTATATACCCATACATTACAAAATAAAAATTAAAATAACAATTAAATTAAACACAATTCATACACAAATTAATAAATTAAATTAAATTATATTCAAATTAGAATTAAGGAAAAATAAGAATTTAGATTCATTATTACTTTGCATTTGCATACTGCATACCATGCATTTTGATATCAGGAATATAAAATATTTAACTTTATTTCCATCTCCCACTGGATGTAGAATGGTCATTCAACAGGCAGGCTTCTGACAGTAAACAGTGACTATGAGGAATATTAATTTTGTAGAATTGAATACCTATTTATGGCAGTCAGCTTTTCTTTTGATCAATCATGCCATCTCTGGTATTAGTTAATTTTATGTGAGAGATTAACAATTTTTGTTAACATTCACGTTTTATATACAAGGGCCTTGGAAAATATTCTAGCTACGTATTCAAGATACTCTGAGCAATCTTTATTTTGCATGTCAATGTACTTTGAGAAAAGCGTTGCAAATTGTAAGAAGCTTTGTAAGAAGGTGTAATACATAACTCATAATGAATTCAAAAGATAGAACATCGATTTTTATAGAACATCTAGGTACCTATGTACAATAACAACAATATCATACCTTTTCCCATTTGGGTTGGCAGAGGCACAATTGTGCCCACTTTTAGCCAGTTATTTAATACTCTATTAGGATCTGTGTATTCTATTCTTCTTCAAGAGGGTTTAAGCGCCTGCACCTGGCCCACATGAGAGGGGCCTTTGTGCATAGGTATTCCCTTCGCCTGCTCATCTACTTCAGCCATCGTAGCTCCTGCACTAGCTGCAGTAAGATCTATGTAATTGGCATAAAAACAGTCTCTCAGGTTGAGTTGAGTACTTTATGATTATTGCTAGGCCGATAGAAGCCAGTTTAAAGTTACTTTACTTAGCCCGGATTTTACCAACAAAAAGTTCAGAATGAGGTGATCTGTGCCCGAATTCTACTGTGCACTGGCCTGGCCATGGCCTGGCACAAACTTGAAAACGACGCATTTGGTATTCTACTAAATCTCACAAGCGCCAGCAAGACGCCGTTCCGGCGCCGTCCCGGCTTCGTCCCGGCGCCGTCCCGGCTTCGTCCCGGCGCCGTTCCGGCGCCGTTCCAACGCCGGTCTGCCGCCAGGCTATTTTTTTTTTTTTTTTTTTTTTTTAATCTTTATTTTAGGAAAGGCCAAGGCAATCAAATCCGTTCAGCCTGAACCTCTTATTTTATCAGCCGTTTTGAACCGGAATCCCATTAAAGCCAGAGTAAGTTACGTCTAAAGATATCGGCGGAAAATCGTTTCGCAAGTTTGATTTGTAAACAAAACACGCAGTGCTTTTTTTGACTGAAGATGTCCCGACGGCTGAGATTGGAACTGGAGGTATTACGCCTCGCAGCCGATGTAGACAGGAGATGGTTGCGACGGCGGCGTCGGCAAATGCGCGCCGAGCTGAGACAGATTGTGGACCCATTTGTCATAATGACTGACGTGGAATTTGTGAAGACTTTCCGTCTGACAAAGGTATTGGAGCTGGCTCAGGACCTGTCAGCCCTTATCCCTGAGGAGCAGAGAAGCGACGGCATATCCATCAGAATGAAGGTGAGTGTGTGTATACATGCCGTGAAAAGCCTTCGTTCACAGTTGTTCCATTGCCTAGTTCCATGATGAAACTACTGCGAATATTTTTTCGCACTAGTTCCATCCATTCATGCGTAAAAACTCCAATGATGGAACTACTGCGAATCGCGTGGTGCTATGTTTTAGGTCATGTTCTAAAATATGCATTCATACTTATACTTTATTGCACAAAAACAGAATACAGACACTTAATAATGAAAAAAACATGTACAAAGGCGAGCTTATCTCTAATAAAAGATCTCTTCCAACAAACCTAGGATGGACAGGATTAATTAACAAAAGATAGACCTACAATATGTGCACAACGATAAATATTAAATTAATAGACTACATACTTACTAATAAGTAGGTACATACATACATTCATCCTTCGTTTTCAAAAAACTGTAGTATACTGACAAGAAAAATATCTTTACAGACTCTTATAGCACTGGCTTTCTACGCAACCGGCTCATACCAAACGTTGGTAGGACAGAGTGCCTTTCACCTTTTGCCATGCCAACGGTCTGCAGAGCGATCAAGTGCAAGCAAGTGACCGAGGCACTCAACAACCCTGCTACGTACCGCCGGCACATTAGATGGCCATTGGAGACTTCTCACAGGACTGCAGTTAAATCTTGGGTTATTATAATTATAAAGAATAAATGGAAGTTGTTTTAAAATAAAAAAACCCATACTCTAGCTATAATAATGTCGTATATATATACATTTACTAGGAAAAGCGATAGGCGAATCGCTATCCAAAATATGAGTACAGTGGTAGTAAAGATCAACGCTCTCTATAATTGCCAAGCTCCAACTTTAGACGCAGTAATTGATTATGGGAGGGGTTGTCTCTACTACTTACTTAACATAAATTAAATCGCATGGTTGGCAATGGGGTTTGGAATTTGCATCTCCTGAGTGAGAAGCCAGCATGATACCTGCTAGACCCCGGAGGTGAATAAAGAACTGAAGTTCATTAAAAGACTGCCAGCTCAGCCGCCAGCAGAGAGGAGACATTTTATTAAATAAATTTTAGGCTGGAAATAGTATAAAAAAGCTTTATTTCTTTATAATTCATATAACACTCTGAGCACTATCTAATCAATCACATATATAATAAAATTATTACAGATAGAATCAACTTAACATGATTTCATAATCAACAATGAGTTTCAGCCGTTACAAATATCAATATATTTCTTACTTAATATTATTACCTACTCTTTTCTTGAGTTTAGACTGCACTTATCTGGTTTAATTTGTACTACAGCCAATGCTACACCTGCCATGGATGGCTTGCAAAACCTCTACAGGGTAGAGAGGTTGGCTTGTCACTTGAGGGACAGAGGATTTGACAACTGCTGCGTCCTGCAAAAATATAATATTTGTGATTGATGTACAAGTTACATTCATACCTACTACATTTACATAGCATCACGCCTTTTCTCATGCGAGGTGGCAAAGATATAAGTAACTATGTATGCACATCATGTTAATATTACTTTAATTGAGACCACCAGCCAAATGTCCAACAATTTCACCAATTCAACTGAATTTCAGTGGATGCAGTTCAGTTAAATGATCCAGTTAAATAGCACCACGCCTTTTCTCATGCGAGGTGGCAAAGATATAACTGTGCACATGTTAATTTACTTTTCTTTAGACCACAGCCAAATGTCCAACAATTTCATCAAGTCGACTGAATTTCAATTAGCACAAAACCATGAGGATTGGCTTTAGAGAGGAGAGGCCTATGCCCAGCCATGGGTGAGGCCGCAGGTAATAGCTAATAGTTCTGATAAAGTGCTAGATTGATTGGTCAAGCAAGTGTCAATTGAATTTTTGGTTATAATGGCTTCCAGTGACTATTTGCTTACTTTTTGATGTCAAAGAAGCGGGTCAGGAAAAGCCTTACCTTTAAGCATTTATGTCTGATTACGGCCTACGATCCTGTGGGCTGATTAAGATGATGGCGTGGCGATAACGATGATATATGAGGGAGCACAACATGAAGATGCATCCTCATCATCTGGCTGCTGCTGTCTGAAGTTCCCACAACATAGCTTATGGTTTTTCAAGCAATTCCATCCGATTGAGCTTTTCCAAAATCGCTTTTTGGCCCCCAAAATGTTTTAAAATACCTACACGAAATACGCGAAATGCTTATTGACATTTTTGACAAACAAACAAAACGAACCCCATGTTCCGAGTCACGCCATAATCGATTACAGCGTCTACGATGGCCATCGTTTTGTATCGCCGAAGCCGACTCGGAACGTCTTCGTAGACGCTGTAATCGATTGTTGCGTGACTCGGAACAGGGGGAAAATGCACAATATGCGTTTAGTTTCTCGTTTGTACCTTTTTAGCCATTCATATTTTCAGAACAGAACAGAACCGAAACGCATATTGTGCATTTTCCCCCTGTTTCGAGTCACGCCACAATCGATTACAGCGTCTACGAAGACGTTCCGAGT